>PVKS010002097.1:109651-124629 GCA_004027875.1 Aplodontia rufa
TAAGGTGGTTCCAGGCCTAGTTGTTTTTTTTTTTTTTTTCCTGGAATATTTTTTCTTTTTTCCCTGAAATGGGTCCTTAAATAATTCTCAGAAAAAAAAATTTGTTATAGATTTTTCACTTTTTTTATTAGATGAATATGGAGTTACAATTGAGGGGGAATCATTGTCAAACAATCAAGAACAAATGTATATATACATAATTATCCAAGGCTAATGCGATGTCATGGATGCCCCCCTTGGTTTCCCTGTGATTCTGTGTTTCCCCCAGAAGAACCCCTGAGTTAAGTGGATATCTTGTGGAGATCAGAGATTTCCTTCTGAGATGATTCCCCCATATTCCCACCCTCCAGTCTCATAGATATTCTTCCTAATCTCTCCCCCCATCCTGTCCCCCACCCTATACCTCCAGGTATCCTATGCAATCATCCCCCTGTTTGTGTAAAAATTCATACAATTTGAGGTTATTATTAGCTTAGCCATCTAACATACTGCTTCTAGATGTATTCTAGCCTCCACAGATGAGAGAAAACATTTGGCCCTTGAGTCTCTGAGATTGGGATACTTCACTTAGCATAATTCTTTCCATCTCCATCCATTTGGTTTCAAAAGCCATAATATCGTCTTCTCTAATGAACGAGTAGTATTCCATTGTATATATGTACCAAAGTTTTTGTATCCACTCATCGAGTGAGGGGCATCTGGGTTGGTTCCATAGTCTAGCTATAATAAATTGAGCTGCTATAAACATTGATGAAGCCACATCACTATAATACGCTGATTCTAACTCTTTTAGGAAAATTCCCAGGAGTGGGATAGCTGGGTCGTAAGGTGGTTCCAGCCCTAATTTTTTGAGGATTCTCCATATTACTTTCCATAGTGGCTTAACCAGTTTGCAGTCCCACCAGCAGTGTGACAGTGTTCCTCTTTTCCCACAGCCCCTCCAGCTCTGTCGTCGTTTCATATTCTTCATTTTTGCCACTCTAACAGGAGTGAGGTGGAATCTCATTAAAGTTTTGGTTTGCATTTCCCTTATAGCTAATGTTGTAGAGCATTTTCTCATATATTTATGGGCTTTCTGGACTTCCTCTGGTGAGAAGTTTCTTTCTAGAATTGTAGCCCATTTATTGATTAGATTATTTGTGATTTTGGTGTTTAGCTTTTTTAGTTCTTTGTATATTCTGGATATTAGCCCTCTGTTCGAGGTGTAGCAAGGAAAGATTTTCTCCCATTCTGTAGGTTCTTTCTTGGTACTCTTGACTAAATCTTTAGCTGTGCAAAAGCATTTTAGTTTAATTGCATCCCATTCATTTATTCTTGGTTTTACTGCTTGAGACATGGGAGTTTTGTTAAGGAAGGCACCGCCGACTCCTATGTCCTGTAGTGTTGACCCTACTTTTTCTAGTAGGCTTAAAATTGCTGGCATAATAACCAGATCTTTGACCCATTTTGATTTAATTTTTGTGCAGGGCAAAAGGTAAGGATCCAGCTTCAGTTGTCCACACGTGGCTGTCCAATTGTCCAACAGCATTTGTTGAACAGGCTATCTTTCTTCCACACTGTGCTTTTTCTCCCTTTATCAAATAGTTGAAGATATGGGGGTTTGTCTCAGGATTCTATTCCACTGGTCTTCAGTTCTGTTTTGATACCAATACCATGTTATTTTTACTATTATGGCCCCATAGAATGATTTCAGGTCAGGGATTGAGATACTCCCTACTTCTTCCCTCTTGCAGAGTAATGTTTTGGCTAAACTGGGTCTTCTGTTGTTCCATACAGACTTGAGAATTGCTTTTTCTATATCTGTGAAGAATGCCATTGGTATCTTGATGGGGATTGCATTAAATCTGTGTAGGGCTTTGGGTAGAATGTCCATTTTGATTATATTGATTCTGCCTAACCGAGAACATGGAATGTTTTTCCATTTATTCAGGTCTTCTGCAATTTCTTTTTTTAGTGTTTGATAGTTTTCATGGTAGGGGTCCTTTATATCCTTGTTAGATTGATGCCCAAGTATTTTATTCTTTTTGAGGAAATTGTGAATGGGACAGATTTTTTCCTGATTTCTTCTTCAGTGGAATCTTCTGAGAAATAAAAACCCTGGACCTGTTGGTTTCACTGGTGAATTCTAGCAATCATTAAAGAACTAATGCCAATTCTTCTCATGGTTTTCCAAGAAATTGAAGAGGAGGGAATACTTTCTAACTTATTCTATGAAACCAACATAACACTGTATTAAAGTCAAATACACTATAAGAAAAGAAAACTACAGATTAATATCCTTTTTATGTTTAAAGTGAGAGGGACAGTGAGAGAGAGAGATAAAGAGAGAATCAAGTTTGTTTAATTTTTCATGAGCCTTTTGTTGCTCTGACACACAGTTGTGTACATGGTGCTGGGATTCAAACCTCCAGACTCACACATGCAAGGCAAGTGCCATAACCACTGAACTACTGCTCCAGCCCTGACTAATATCCTTTATGGGCGTTGATGCAAAAACCCTCACCACAATATTAGCATCAAATTCAAGGTTTATACACTATGACCAAGTGATATTTACTACTAGGCTGCAAGGATGCTTCAATCTACAAAAATCAATCAAATGTAACACATTAACAGAATGAATAGGAAGCACAATTGTCCTAATAGCTGCAGAAAAAGCAATCAAGAGTATTCAATATCCTTTAACAATGGAAATACTCAACAAATTAAGAATAGGACACTATATCAACATAATAAAAGCAATGTATAAAAACCCAGAGGAAATTTCATACTCCATAGTGGAAGGCTAGAAGCTTCTCCTTTAGGAGCAAGGCAAGGATGCTTGTTTTATGACTTCTACTTAAAGTAGAAATTCTAGCCAGAGCAATTATGCAAGAGAAAGAAATAAAAGGGCTGCAAACTGGAAAGAAAGAAGTAAAATAATTTCTGTTCACTGATGATATAATTGTATATGTAGAAAACTTTAAAAATTGCACACACAAACACCATCTAAATGAGTTTGAGCAAAGTAGCAGATACAAAATCAATGCATAAAATCAGTTGCATTTCTACGGGACTGGAGTGGTAGCTCTGCATTTATGGCGCTTGCCTGGCATGTGCAAGTACTTGAGTTCAAACCCCAGCACCACGTATACAATGAAGTGTTGGAGGAATGAAAGTCACATAAAAAAATAAATAAAGATTGCTTCTCTCTTTCTCTTACTGTCCTCTCTTAAAAAAAAATCAGTTACATTTCTATACACAATCAAACATCTCAAAAGGAAACTATGAAAATAATTTCATTTATAATAGCATGAAAAGCCATAAAATAATATTTAACAAAGGAGTTGAAGAATTGTACAATGTAAATTATGAAATATTGTTGAAAGAAATTAAAGAAGACAAAAGTAAATGGAAACACATCCCATATTCATGGATTGGAAAGCTTAATATTGTTAAGAGTTCTGTATTACCCAAAGTGATCTGCAAAATGAATGTAGGCTATCAAAATCCAGTGTTATATTTTTTTGCAGATATAGAACCACTCATCCAAAAATGCATATAAAATTTCAAAGAAACACAGATAACTGAAACAACCTTAAAAACTGAAGAAAAAACTGGTAAAAAAAATTTCTGGATTTCAAAAATTATTTTAAAGTTAGAAAAATCAAAATAGTGTGATGAAATATAAACATATAAGCCAGTGAAATACAACAGAGAACTCAGAAATAAACCCTTGCATAAACAATCAAATTATTTTTGACAAAGGTATCTATAGCATTGAATGGGGGCTTTTTTCCAACAAATGTTTCTGGGAAATCTGAATGTCCACATGATAAGCATAAAGTTGGACTTTACCTAACACAGTATAAAAAATGAACTCAAAATGGATTGAAGAGCTAAATGTAAGACCTAAAACTATAAGAAATTTTAGAAGCAAAGAAAAAAATTGCTTTTTGCTGTTGAATTAGCTGTGATTTCTTTGGATAGTTCACAGAAGATATGACTAACAAAAGAAAATATAGGCAAATTGGATTTCTTGGAAATAAAAACTTTTCATATATCAAAAGAAAATATCAATGGGATAAAAATGCAGCAAAAAGAATCAGAGAAAATGCTAGCAAATTATACATCTGTTAATATCCAGAATATTTACTATAAATAAATAAACAAAACTGTCTAAAACTTGAAAATAAAATTAAACTTCTGATTAAAAAATGGACAAATTACCTTTCTCCTAAAAAAGATATAAAAGACTAATAAGCACATGGAAAAGCAGTCAATATCACTAATCATGAGGTGAATGAAACTCAAAAGTACAGTAGAGATACCACCTCATATCTATTAGGATGGCTACTATCAATAAAACACCCCCCCCAAAAAAAAACCAAGAAAATAAAATGTTGGCAAGGATGTGGAGAAATTGGAAGCCTTGTGCAACTCTTGTGGGAACAGTATAAAATGGTACAGCTGCTATGGAGAACAGAATGGCAGTTCCTCAAAAACCAAAAATAGAATTACCATATGATCAGTCAGTCCAACTTCTGGGTATATACCCAAGAGAATTGAAAGAACGGTCTGGAATATGTACTTGTACACTCGTGTTTATAGTAGCGTTATTCACAATAGTCAAAATGTGGAAGCAGCCCAGGTGTCTACTGATGGATGGAAGGAAAAGCAAATATGGCATATGTGTGTAAACACCACATACATGCACGCATACATGAGGGTTATTTAGTCTTAAAAATGGAGGACATCTTGAAGTATGATACAATATGGACAAAACTTGAGAACAATATACTAAGTGAAATAAACTAGTCACATAAAAAATGTACAATGCCACTTAAGGAGGTAGTTAGAGTAGTCAAAATCACAGAGACAGAAGTAGAATGGTGATTAGCAGAGGCTGGAGGGAAAGGGGAATTAGGAGTTTTTATTTAATAGATATAAAATTTAGTTTTGCAAGATAAAAAGATTTATGGAGATGATGGCAGTGATGGTTGCAAAATATTTTGAATATTTTTAATACTACTGAACTGTACATTTAAAAATGGCTAAGACTAGCCAGGTGTGGTGGAACACGCCTATAATCCCAGCTACTAGGGAGGCTGAGACAGGGATGGTTGCTCAGGACCTCGCCAAGTTGGTGAAGGTGGCTTTGAACTTGCGATCCGCCTGCTTAGCTTCCCAAGTTGCTGGGATTACAGTTGTGTGCCACTATGGCCAGAACGAGGCTCTACTTTAAAAACCAAAACTTTTTTTAAAAGGGTAAAGAGTTAGCTGAGAGTTATCCATTGTCTTGTGTTTAAGAGATGAAGTCTTTGGAAAGTGATTAAGTCATAAGGGTTTATCCTCATGAGTGAATTAGTACCTTATAATAAAGGCTGGGAAAAACTAGCTTAGATCCTCTTGCCCTCAGTTGCCCCTATCATGTGAGAACATAGCATCTGTCCCATCTGAAGGATACAGCAGCAAGACATCATCTTGGAAGCAGAAAGCAGTCCTCACCAGACATCCCACATGACTGAAGCAGACACAGACTCCAACTCCTAAAGCTATGTCTCTCATCTTTGTCTGGGACCCCAGGATGGTCCTCTAACTAGACGTGTCCCTCCTCTTCCCTATTTCCCAGTTGATTCACCACACAGCAGACAGAAAGTTTCAAAAAACTGAAGTGTGATGTAGCTTTGTCTTGCTTGAAGTCATCATAGCTTCCGATTATTCTTCAGATAAAATTTTAAGCCTGACATGTTTTGGTAGGCACTTGCCTACCTCTCCAGCTTCATTTTCTTTATTTCTCTTTTTCCCTCATCCAGTTCTAAACTCTAGCTGTTTCTCAAATAAACCAAGCTCTAACCCTTGAGAGCCTTAGAATCAGTTGCTCCTGTCTAGCTGGGAAAGTGTTCATCACAACCCCCTACTCAGCCCAGGTCATTGCTACCTGACCAGCTCTTCTGCCACCTATGAATCTGCACTTCTGTGGCTATGCTGATGAGGTTATGCTGATGGAATAGCCCACACTTTGTCTTTCCACATACTACTTGTGTGTAGAAGTGAAATTATTCAGACCAATATTAATTTTAATAGAAATGTGATGAATTATTTATTTTTCTCACTTGATTTCAAGCTCCATGAGGGCAGGGACTATGTCTATCTTGTTGGTTTCTGAATTCTACTTACATTGCCTCCATCTCACAGTTGGTGCTTGCTGGAACGTAAATGTAGCTGTGGCGGGAATCAATGGGAAATCTTGTCATGGCCTCCATATTTAATTTGAAGACTCAGTGTTTCTGCTGCATCTACCAAACTTCAAATCTGAATCACCTGAGCAATAGCAAATGCTGTAGATTTTACTGAATATTTTTCGGGGAGATGAAGAGGAGATAGACACGACGCCTGAGATTTCTAAGGTTAATTAGAAATCTCTATCAGGCATCTCTGTCCTTCCTCCGAGTTCCTTTTTGGCTTGTTGTCCTCCCCTTGACCTTTCCAGTACCCTCTCCAAGCTTCACAGATTTTAGCCTTCACACCTTGATCTCATCATGCCAACAAAATCTCTCTTGATTTCTTTTTTAAAGTGAAACATTTCAGTTTTTATTCATGTAATAGTTTGCTGTGACTGTCTTAACAAAGTACCACAAACTTGGTGACTTAATAGAAGTTTATTGTTCATAGTTCTGGAGCTTAAAATCCAAGATCAACGCATCAGCAAGGCTGGTTCCTTCTCAGGGTGAAGAACAACTTTCCCATGCTTCTTAACTTCTGATATTTCTGGCAACATTATTGTTCCTTGTCTTATTCCTGATCTCCTCCTTCATCTTCATGTGCCTTTCTCCCTGAAAGAATCTGTCCAAATTTCCCATTTTTATTAGCACACAAGTTTTGTTGGAATAAAATCCACCTCAAGTGACCTCATCTCAACATTGGGCAACAACCCTCTTTCCATATAAGGGAACATTCTGCAGTATTGGGAGTTAGGACTTGTGAATTTTCAGGGGACACAATGAAACCCACAACAATCCTCCCCCTCATTCTCCCCTATAAAGAAAAAATTTTTTTCCTTAAACTCAATTGACTTTCCAAATGTGTTGGAGGGAATTTCAGGTGAGAAGAATTGTAAACAGTGAATGCATCTTATCTCTCCAGAATAGTTTCTTCTTATGAGTGATTGGAATTAAGAAAGTAGCCAATTCCTTTTTCTGCAAAATTCTCTTACAAAAATATGATGATACTCTTCTGCTCAAAGACTGGGAGTAGGAAATGCCTCATCTCTTTTGGTAACTATTGTATCCTTGATACCTGGCTCACTGCCAGGCACTTAGTAGGTTGCTTATAAGTATTTGTTGAATGCAATTGAAAAACTTCAATGACTGCTATTCACTCAACAGAGTGAAGACCAAATTCATCAACACCAGTTTGACTGAAATGTATCTTTCTAGCTTAACCAAGACTCCACTCACTACATCCATATACTTTATGTTTAGCCATAAAAATAATCAACTGTGATCTCTTGAGTATATGTTATGTTTTTACTTTACTTCTTTGTTGTTGTTTTTTGTACTGGGGATTGAAAGTAGGACTTAACCACTGAGCCACATCCCTAGCAATTTTCATATTTTTATTTTGAGATAGGGCATTGCTAAGTTGCTTAGGGTCTTGCTACGTTGCTGAGGCTGGCTTTGAACTTGCAACCCTCCTTCCTCAGCCTCCTGAGTCACTGGGATTGAAGGCATGCACCACCATGTCCAGCTTTTTTTATTGTTACTGGAGATAGAACACAGGGGCACTTCACCACTGAGTCACATCTTCAGTACTTTTTATTTTTGAGAGAGGGTTTCACTAAGTTGTAGCTGGCCATGAACTAGAGATCCTCCTGCCACAGTCTCCTGAGTCACTGGGATTACAGCTGTGTATCACTATACCTGGCAACCCTAATTCTTAATTTGAGCTTTTGTCAGCCCAGCTCAGCCTGTCCCTGCCTCTTTCTGTGTAAGTTTTCTTCTAGGCAGAATTAATCTCTTGTCTAGACAATGCCATAGTACTTTGTATACACTTTAAAATATACCTTATGGTAAACCACTGAGAAATGTTTCTGTCTCTGAATTAGGGTAGAATTCTCATAGGACCAAGGTCATTATTTTCATAATGTTAGCCCTCAAAAAGTCAAACACAGTACTTTATACTATAAGTGTTTCTATGATTTAGATGAATGTCTCTCGAGGCTCCTGTGTTAAAGGATTGGTTCCCAGCCCAAGATGCTATTGGGAGGAAGTGGAAACTTTCAGAGCTGAGTCCTAGTCTCCCACTGGGGGCACTCCCTTGAAGGGAATATTAGAACCCTAGTCTCTTATTCCTTCCCTCTTTTCATATCCTGCCATATGCTCCCACCATGATATACTGTCCAAAGCAAAAAAGCCACTTGACCATGGATTGAAACCTGCAAAACTGTGAGCCAAAATAAATCTTTCCTCTTTTTAAATTTATTATTGCAGGTTTTTTTTTTTTACAGTTATGGAAATCTGACAAACACAGATATCAGCATGTACTTATTAAAACATTTTAAAGACAGAGAGAGAGAGAGAAAGAGAGAGAAAGAGAGAATAAATTTTATTTATTCATCTGATATTTGTTTCTCCAACCCTTAATTGTGTATGTGGTACTGGGGTTCAGGCTCCAGTCCTAGCACATACAGTTTTAATTGGTGAGTTTTAAAATCAAATGCAATCAATTCTGGACTTGTTCCCCTAGATTAGGTTTTTAATTTTTTCCAGTTGAAAAACTACTTTGTATTACTATTTTTGGACTATATATGAAAACTGTGTAGTGACCCAAAAAAAAGTTTCTACAAATTCAAAATATTTTTTTAAAATTGTTTTTTATTTACAATTAAGGTATCTGTAAACACAGGGAAAATGAATGCTTATCTGTTAACAAACATATTGCAACGTTTGGTGGATACATGAATTTGCAGACCTTTGCTGACTTAGGAGCTTATGAACTCTTCTCTAGAAAATGGACCCATTGAAGGTAGTTTGGCTGGATAATGACAAAAGAAAGTTGAGCCACATGAAGATAAGATAAAATTGTTTTCAAAATATTTTGTGTTATGGTTTAGATGTGTGAGACAGTGCAATAAGGCTTAGTGGTGAAATGATTGGGTTATGTGAGCCTTAACCCAAGCAGTGAATTAATCCACTGATGGGAATCCATTGAGGGGTAAGGAAAGGCAGGCAGGGTGTAGCTGGAGGAGGTGGGACTCTGAAGACAAGCCTTTGAGGTATATATTTTGTGAGTGGAGTCCCTCTCTCTGCTTGTTGATCCCTCCAGCACACTCTTCCTCCATGATGCTCTGCCTCACCTTGAGCCACAAGGAATGGAGCTGCCCTTCTAAGGATTGAGACCTCTGTGCTTTGAGCACAGCAACAAAAAAGCTTATTAGAACACTCTGCCTTAATTATTGGTCATTGAAGAATGAAATCCAAGTTGACCGAAGAAGATGGAAAGATGTCCCATGCTCCTGGTTATGGCCATTCTACCGAAAGCTTTATATAGATTTAATGCTATCCCCTATAAAGATACCTATGTCATTCTTTACAGACACAGAAAAAACAATTCTCAAATTCATTTGGAACAATAAGAAACCTATAATTGCTAAAACACTACTAAACAAGAAAGATGAAACAGGTGGTTTTGCCATACCAGACCTAAAACTATACTATAGAGCTGTAGTAACAAAGACAGCATGGTACTGGTATCAAGATAGGAAAGAAGACCAATGGAATAGAATAGAAGACCCTGAAACAAACCCTCAAATCTTTAAACATCTGATTTTTGACAAAGGGGGACAAAATATTACATGGAGGAGAGACAGCCTCTTCAACAAATGGTTCTGGACAAACTGGACAGCCACTTGCAGAAAGTTAAAATTAGACCCACATCTTTCTCCTTGCACGAGAATCAAATCAAAATGGATCAAGGAGCTAGGAATTAAACCAGCTACCTTGCAACTGATGGAAGACAGATTAGGTCTAACACTTCAGCATTTGGGAGTAGGCAAAGACTTTCTCAACATGTCTCCTAAAGTGAAGGAAGTAAAGTGAAAAATCAGTGAATGGGATGCCATAAAACTAAAAAGCTTTTGCACCGCCAAGGAAATCATCAAAAGAGTCAAGAGGTTTCCTACGAAAATAGAGGGAATCATGGGCTATGATTCCTCTGACAAGGGTCTCATATCCAGAATCTACAAAATCCTCAAAAACCTCAACTACAAAAACACAAACAACCCAATTAATAAATGGGCCAAAGAGCTAAATAGAAACTTCTCAACAGAGGACATTGATCAAGCCAATGAATACATGAGAAAGTGCTCTAAATCACTAGTAATCAGAGAAATGCAAATGAAAACTACATTAAGATATCACCTCACGCCAGTCAGAATGGCAAAAATGAAGAAAATAAACAACGATAGATGCTGGAGGGGCTGTGGAGAGATAGGCACACTAACACACTGTTGGAGCTGCAGACTGGTACAGCCCCTCTGGAAAGCAGTGTGGATAATCCTCAGAAAACTAGGGATGAGCCCATCATACGATCCTGCTAGTCCTCTCCTGGGAATCTTTCCAGGGGATTTAGAATCAGCACATTACAGTGACACAGCAATATCTATGTTCATAGCAGCTCAATTTACAATAGCTAAATTATGGAAACAACCCAGATGTCCCTCACTGGATGAATGGATCCAAAAACTGTGGTACATATATGCCATGGAATTTTACACAACAATTAGAAACAATGATATTGCAGTCTTCAAAGGTAAATGGATGGCTATGGAAGAAATTATGCCGAGTGAAATCAGCATAACCCAGAGAACCAAGGGTCGAATGTCTTCACTCATCTGTGGAGGCTGGAGCTTGACCCTGGTCATTGTCAGTAGCTCCTATTCCCCATCAGGTATTTTTAAGCACAGTTCATTTTGATTTTCTCTTGCTTTTTCCTTGGTCCATTTCTCAGTTCCTTTGGTTTTGGCTGTTTACCAAATTCATCTCCTTCTTACTCCCACTCAGCTTTCAGATCTCATTTTCTTTTCTTATTTCTTGTCTTGTCTGGCATCTCTTTCTTCTCCTCATCATTTTATTTAATCTTTCCAGGTTGTCTGTCCTTGGGTTTATAGGGTCTGTTTCTTTCTTTCATGAATAGGTCACAGAAGAGTTTTGGATTTATGATTGGAGATGGGTTTGTATATTTTTTTGTGTAATTCTTCTATATATACTGTTTCATTTCTCTCCTTAGTATATCCCACTCATGCAAGTATGCAGCACTGTTATTTATTTTTATTCTTACTAAATCTGTGTGAATTCCCTGTCAGTAACTCCCTCTGCTCTTACATCGTTGCTTTATACCATACTTTAATTCTGATTGAGAGGAGTGTGGTCCTTGTTAAGATGGTAACTATATCTCTTGTAATAGAAATCGTGCTGAATCTTCTCTGACATACACATTGATCTTTTGTCATGTTTTATATTTCTATTTGGCTAGAATCGAATCATCCTTTCTTGGAAGAGCCCATAGGAAAATGACATTAAGCTTCATTTTATCAGAAAGTGGCTCTACAATTGCATATAATTGAGATTGAATTCTTTTCTGCCATTTCAAGTTATTTTGCAAGGTTACAAATTACAAAATTTATCTGTTAATTGGTGACACTGCAATTGAGAGATTTGCAAGAGGATTTTCTTATGTATTAACTTCTTAATTTTTTTCTTTTTAGGGCTCTGCATAATATGAGTAACTGAATCATTGTATATTTCATTACATGATTCCTCCTAATTTGCCATATTCTCCTTTTGAATATGCAACTAGGAAGAAATACTAGTATTTTTAAAAAGGGAAAATTCTACTTTATATTCAATTTAAATTTTTAATTGATATATTTGTGCTTATTTGTGTATAATTCAATACATATACAATGTATAATCATTAAATTGAGGTAATTAATATTTCCATTTCCTCAAGTATTAATATTTCTATGTACTGGGAACCTTCAAACTCTTCTCTAGTTTAGTAGAAATTATGTCTTATAAACATAATTGCAATGTAATTTGAGTGAATAGAAAAGAGAAAAAAACCCTGTTTAGATTTATTATATATATGTATTTTTATATGTTTATATTTATATATATATTTTTATATTTTTTTTAAGGGAGAGAGGGACAGTGAGTGAGAGAGAAAGAATCAATTTTATTTAGTTTTTCATGTGGCTTTTGTTGTGCTGACACTTGGTTGTGTTTGTGGTGCTGGGATTAGAACCCACATCCTCACGCATGCTAGGCAAAGTGCCATATCTGTTGGGCCACTGCTCTAGCCCCTATAATGTATTATTAACAAGATTTCTCTCCACCCATTCATCTTATGAATGTTTTTCAGATTCAATGTGTTTTCAAACCCATAATTTTGAATTACTTTGTTACTTTGTCTGACATTTTTCCCTCTACATTAGCAGGGGTTGTTTAAAACATCCATGCAAATCTTTTTATTTTATTTTATTTTACTCTAATGGTCCTTAATCATTCCTCAAGATTTCTGTATTAGTTTTCTCATTCTCAAACCAAATTGAATCCTACTGATTACTAGTTCATCTCTGTTTAACTATAAAAACATACATTCTTAAGAAAGCATGTTTGCTATTTCTTTTCTTTAGTTTTACACATTTAGATTTTGAATTCCAATTAGTTTTTCCTGATATGAAGCTATACTTACTTTATCACTGATTAAATCTCTAACAAAAATTTTTACTGTCAAAATTTAGATCACACTTCTCCTCTTGACTCAGAAATTACAATTGTAGAATTGTATTAATTCAAATATGCAGACATATATATATTCAGTACAATATACATTCTTTCATGTATTTAGGATGTCATTTCACGTAATATCAAAATACTGGAAACAATCTAAATTTCTATAAATCAATACAACTGTAGAATATCTATGCAATTTATAAGTATTTTTTTTTAAATGAGCTAACTCCATTCTGATGTGGGATACTATATAAAATAAAAAAGTGGACATAGCAAACTGCCAATAGAATTTCTAGTATGCTACCTTTTATGTAAAACAAAGCAAAATACAGGTACCTGCTTGGTTATGTATTGAATATTCCTGCAAAACATTCTGGAAACTGATAACATTTTGTTTGGGGAGTTTTATGGCTTCGATATGTGGCATCCCCCAAGAGCTCATGCGAGAGACAAAGCCAGAAAGTTTAGAAGTGACCTGATTGGGTTATGAGCGCCTTAACCCCTTCAGTGAATTAATGCAGACAGGGAATAAGTGGGTGGTAACTGCAGGTTGGTAGGGTGTGGCTGGAGGAGGTGGCTCCCTGGGGGTGTGCCTTTGGGGAGTTTATTTTGTTCTTGTAGAGAGGGGCTCTCTCTCCACTTTTCCATTGCATTGTCTTGAGCTGCTCTCCTCTACCACACTTCTCTGCCATGATGTTCTGCCTTTCCTCAATCCCTGAGGAATGGAGTTGGCTGACTGTGGACTGAGACCTCTGAAACCTTGAGTCCCCAAATAAACTTTTCCTCCTCTAAGTGCTCTTATCAGGTCCTTTGGTCACAGCGCTGAAAAAGTTGACTACAGTAGGGTGGGAAACTTGATGGCCAGGGCATAGGGGTGGGAGAGAACCACATTTTCCCTAGAAATCTTTTGTTCTTTCTTTTTCAATGTCGTAACCATGTGCATACATTCACTATTCAAGTCCAACTCATGGTCCTTTTTTCCCCCTTTTAAATAAGTGCTATGGACTGGAGCGGTGGCTCCACGATTATGGGGTTACAGCACTTGCCTCGCATGCTGGGGGCCGCGGGTTTGAACCCCAGCACCACATACACAATACAGTTTCCCAGCAACATAAACCACATGAAAAACTAATTAAAATTGATTCTCTCACTGTCCCTCTCCCTCTTAAAAAAAAAAAGTAAGTGCTTAGACTTTATGGTTTTAAGTACATAATGTATTAATTAACTCTCAGCCCAGCATAGCAAGAATAACCAAGTTCTTCTACTTCAATTTATACAGCTTTTGTCTCTTTTGAACACAATTGTAGGTCCTTATAAATTTGTTTATTAAGATCAGGAAGTCTTCTATGATAATGCAGCTTCTAAAAATAAGAACTTTGTTCTGTTTTTGTTTTTGTTTTGTTGATAATTATAATCTATACACTTAAGGCTCTGCTAATCTCAAAGCATGTTTAAAAGGCTTACTCTAAGAAACTGTATAGGCAAGAATATTTGTTATACAATGTATGTTTATTCACTTAAAGTAATAAATGTTTGCCATACCAATTTGAATTTATCCACCTATTTTGTGATAATACATTGCCTATGATCTTTATGATCTAATTATTATTATCTTCCCTATTATATAAATATGTTGGGGATTCCCCCAACATGAGGTCCAGCTGGTTTGTAAGAGAATTGGTGGTAAACAACTCTGACCCAGCTGGCTTGTATCTTCCTTAGTGACGTAATGCCTGACCGCATGACTAAGCTATTTGGTCACTCATTTGTACAATTGGATAAACGTGTTTGCACTGTACCTCTATTGGCTGTTGTAACGGATAAATAGAGTAGCGACTAGTCAGGTAGAGCGAGCAAGCAAGGAAGCAGCCCTGTCCTGAAGCAGTCAGAGGAGAAGAAGAAGCATGGAAGAAGCAAGCAGCAGTCAGGAGGAAAGCAGAGAGACGACCACAAGCTGCCTGAGAGAGTCAGAGAGGCGGCAGCTGCGGCAGCAGCAGAGACGGCAGAGAGATCAGCAGCGGTAGAAGATGCAGGCAGTAAGAGTCTCGGCTGCAGAAATAAGGACTCTGGTATGGCAATAGAAACAAGGACTCTAAACGTTAATAGCCTTGACTCAAAGAGAGGGAAGGTGGGAAGCTCCTGAAGGCCTTTAGCCGAGGTAAAGAGAGAAATAAAGTGCTTGGAGAACTTAAGAGCAAATGG
>PVKS010002098.1:0-124520 GCA_004027875.1 Aplodontia rufa
TTGCTCAAATTCCCACAAATGAGGAAAAACATTTGGCCCTTGATTCTCTGAGTTTGGCTAACTTTGCTCAGTATGATCAGTGTGATTTCTTTCTTGGCCATCCACTTACCTTCAAAGGTCTGAATATCATTGTTTCTAATAGCTGAATAGAACTCCATTGTATGTGTGTGTGTGTGTGTGTGTGTGTGTGTGTGTGTATCAGAGCTTTTGGATCCATTCATCCAGTGAGGGGCATTTGAATTGATTCCATGATTTAGCTATTGTAAATTGAGCTGCTGTGAACATTGATTTTGCTGTGTCATTGTAATGTGCTGATTCTAACTCCTCTGGAAAAATGCCAAGAAGAGAGATAGTTGGGTTGTATGGTGGATCCATCCCTAATTTTTTGAGGAGTCTCTACACTGCTCTCCAGAGTGGCTGTACCAGTCTGAAATTCCACCAACAGTGTGCTAGTGCTCCTATCTCCCCAAAACCCCTCCAGCATTTGTTATTGTTTGTATTCTTCATCTTTGCCAGTCTGACTGGAGATAGGTGAATGATTAAGGTAGTTTTGATTTGTATTTCTCTGATTACTAGTGATTTAGAACACTTTCTAATGTATTCATTGCCTTGTTCAATTTTCTATGTTGTGAACTTTCTGTTTAGGTCTCTGGTCCATTTATTGATTGGATTGTTTGTGGTTTTGATATCAAGTTTTTTGAATTCTCAAGTATTTAGAGGTCCCATTCACAATATCATCAAAAAGAATAAAATACTTGAGAATTAATCTAACAAGGGAAGTAAAACACCTCTACAATGAAAATTATCTAACATTGAAGATTGAAATCGAAGAAGACCTGAGAAGTTGAAAAGATATTCCATGTTCTTGGTTAGGCAGAATTAATATTATTAAAATGGCCATTCTGCCAAAAATACTATACAGATTAAATGTGATCCCCAGCAAGATACCAATCTCATTGCTATAGAAAAAGCAATTCTCAAATTCATTTGGAACATCAAGAATCCAAGAACAGCCAAAACATTACCAAGCAAGAAAGATGAAACAGATAGTTTCATAATAACAGATCTAAAACTATGCTGTAGAGCTGAGGTAACAAAAACAGCATGGTATTGGTATCAAAATAGAAACGAGGACCAATGGAATACTATAGAAGACTCTGAGACAAACTCAAAAACCTTTAATCATCTGATCTTTGATAAAAGGGGTCAAAATATAACACGAGCAAGAGACAGCCTATTTAACAAATGGTGCTGGACAAACTGTACAGACACTAGCAAGAAGTTGAAATTAGATCTTTATCTCTCACCTTGCACAAAAATAAAATCAAAATGGATTAAGGAGCTAGGAATTAAACCAGATACCATACAACTGCTAGAATAAAAATTAGTACCAACACTCCAGCATATGGCAATGACTTCCTCAACAAGACTCCTAAGTGAAAGAATTAAAGTCAAGAATTGAGTGGGATACCATTAAATTAAGAAGCTCTTGTTTAGCCAAGGAGTTGATTAAAACTGTCAAGAAAGAGCCTACAGAATGGGAGATAATCATGGCCTGTGATTCCTCTGACATGAGATTAATAACCAAAATTTACCCTTGTCCTTTTAATAGATTTTCCTCTTTTTATTTTTTAAACTTGTATTTACTTGTTTGACTGCTTATATTTGTTGAACTGTTTGACATTTTTTTTCTATAAGAAAGCTGAATATAATCTTACAAATGGAAAGAGAGTAGGTAGGCATAATCCCCATTAATTATTGGTGGGGAGAAAAGAATTAATTAAGCTATTGTGACTTATATGGAGAGGTAATAAGATAGAACCAGCCAGCACAGTGGCACATGCCTGTAATCCCAGTGGCTTGTGACCCTGAGGCAGGAGGATTATAGGTTCAAAGCCAGCCTCAGCAAATTAGCAAGGCCCTAAGCAAATTAGTGAGATCCTGCCTCAAAATAAAAAATACAAAAGGTTAGGGATGTAGCTCTATGGTTAAGCACCCTTGGGTTCAGTCTCCAGTACCAAAAAAGGAAAAACAAAGAAACAAGCAAATAAGAAATGATAGAACCAAATCTTAGTTAACAAATGAGATTAGGTGAAAACCTTCCTTCCACCTAACATAAGGAAGTAAA
Organism: Aplodontia rufa; assembly: GCA_004027875.1. Classification (NCBI taxonomy): domain Eukaryota; kingdom Metazoa; phylum Chordata; class Mammalia; order Rodentia; family Aplodontiidae; genus Aplodontia; species Aplodontia rufa. Next base: position 2,129 of record PVKS010002098.1, read on the forward strand.
TTAATTCTTGAAGAAATGCAGACCATCAGTTCTTATGGTCAAGAATATCATGAAGAAGTGAACATAAGTATATAAACATTAAACTGATGAATGGGGGCTGGCACAGTGGCTCAATGGTTACAGCTCTTGCCTGGCATGTGCGAGTACACAGGTTCAAACCCCATCACCGACGTACACAGCTAAGTGTCACAGCAACGAAAGCCATGGGAAAAACTAAATAAAAATCAATTTCCTCTCTCTCTCTCTTTCTCTCTCTCTCTGTCCTTCTCTCTAAAAAAACAAAATAAGCAAACAAACAAAAAAAAAAAAACCCTGATGAATGGAAAAATAAATGACTTTAAATCTGTCCCTTAACCCATTGGAATGAGCAACAATGAGTAAAATTATCATTTACCTATCAACAACATGTTTAGACACAATACAATGAGGTCAAACTCGGGCAATTATTTGTTTAATCAAAGGTATACAAAGAAATGAATCAAAATATATCATTCTGAGGGCTGGATTGGTCGCTCAGTGGTTATGGCACTTGCCTGATGAGGGTTCGAACCCGAGCACCACATACACAACGAAGTCTCAGAGCAACGAAGGCCACATGAAAAACTAAATAAAATTGATTTTCTCCATCTCTCTCTCTCCCTCTCTCTTCCTCTCTCTTTAAAAAAAAAAGTTTCATTCTGAAAGTCAACTGTTTACATTGCATGAAAAAGAAAGAGAAATAATATTAAGAGACTCACCATTGGTAAATGTGATGTGAGGATTTCTTTCCTCTTTCATTATTCTCCTTCCCAGTGGCTCTTACTCATCTTTCCATAATTTTGACACTTTTCAAAGAAACAGGCTACGTTTCCTTGCACATATTTAGGAACTGCTCATGTCCTTGTATGCTTCTTTACTACTGAAGGGATTAGGCTTATGCACCATTGTAACTAAAATATAATCAATAAATCAGGAAGGAAGTAATGAAGGAAATATAAGACCTTGGTATGAATGGCAATGAGAATGCTGAAGCAATTAATTAAAAATGTCATAGACTACCATCAAGGGAAGGATCAGCAATTAAAGCAGAGGGGTTTTGTTAATTACCAAGGTTGAAGCACAGAACAACCTCTGCGCAAGGAATCCATTAAAGAGTATTATTGCAATGGAAAACTGGATAGCCTTTTTGTGTCATTGATTGAAGTTGTACTGGAAAGGCTTGAAGTAATAATAATAGCATTATGGATGCTCTTATGCCATATTTATGTTTAATAATAACACATCACACTTGCAAAAGCTTCAATTTTGAATGGATAGGGAAGAAGGTATATCTATTTTAGGAATAAAATAAGATTCATGAATTCATTTACACTTCGTTATTTTAAGTTTTAATATTTCTGTTCTAAGAAGAATCAATTTATTGAAAAGTAATCCATTATAATTTCACCATTCCCATCACGTTTAACATATTCTCCTGCAGTCGGAAAGACTACACATTCCTGCTACATATCGTGAGGACAGAATAAAGTCACTGTCTTAGGCTTAAATGTTAACACGATAATATAAAAGGTGTTCTTGAGTTAAATATTTATTTTTAAATATCTTTTTTAAAACTTCTGACAGGAGGCTGGAGCGGTGGCTCAGTGGTCACGCTACTTACCTGGCATGCACGAGTACACAAGTTCAAACCCCAGCACCACATACACAACAAAGTCTCAGAGCAAAGAGGGCTACATGAAAAACTAAATAAAATTGATTCTCTCTCTCTCTTTCCCACTGTCCCTCTCTTAAAAAAAAAAAAAAAAAAAACCTGACAGATTTTGTAGGGGCCCTTTAAAGTAATGTACTCTAAATTCCATATTTACATACATATTAAGCAAAAGTTTAACTGATCAGATTAAGATAAAGTGCCTAATTTTTTAACTAAGTCTAGTCTATATTTCACATTTCTTTTATTCAATTTTGTATCATATGATTCAGATCAAACAGTTGATTAAGGCAAGTAGATATTCTGCTTTGTCTAAATTGCTGATGTTCAAATCTGATTGCCTGAAAAGCCACCCACAGCCCCAGGGAAACCGATGCTCTCTCTGTCCTGTCCCATCAACTTAATAGGACGTTGAGTACAGCCCAGAAAAAAAAAATTTTCTCATAAAAGTCTAGATAGTTCTGATATAGTAAGGCTTTAAAAATCTGAAAAACACAGCTGTTTAGATAACTCAGTGCCACATCTCCATTTCATTTCATTTGGTAAGCATTTGGGTCCCAGCGTGGATCTGATACCATTTCATTTACATTAATATACCTACTTGTTTGATGTTATCTCAATATTTTGTGAAACATCTTTAGTTCCTTTTAGTGACTAAAAATTTCTTCTGCATTTTGAGGCTACATTCCAAATTTCATCAAATGGTAACCAGACAGCATTCCTAACCAACAACTAAATTTGACTTGTATATCATTGAAAATTCAATCTGGTAATGTTTTATTAAATTTGACCAGCACTGCAGCTAGCAATAGAGGCCTCTCGACTTTAAGGACCATAGAAACCTTCTAGTAAGTATGTATGTGATTTAATTTTCCAGCCAAGGTTTTTTTAGTCAGAGAAAAACAAATATGATGAACTTTCTGAACTCTTCTTATTCAAATAGCATTGCCCCAAAATTGGAAAAGTCTTCTCCAAATGTCACTTTCTGTTCTGACCGCAGTTGTCTGATCCCCTAGGGGAGGGATAAATGTAAGATGCCCTGAGTTAGAGGAGATACTGATGGGATAAAAGCAGTCAGCACTTGTCACTGAAGGCTTCCCTCACACGTCTCATTTCCAAGTTCAAACCACTGCTGGGTAAATCCACTCATCTGACTAACAGAATTCTGTGGGGTTGAAGGACTTTCATTACTCTTTCACCCTCACTTAAGTAGCCAGAGGAAACCAAGTAACCTTTTAAGAAACATTAGGTAAGATATAATTATCACACAGTTGCTTTCTGTTCTTCTTTTACTTAAATTTATGACATTTTCATCTGAAGTAAATAAAAACATTTTCCAAATTGAATTATAGTTGCGTCGTACAATCAAACTTGAATCAAAAATCTGAGAATTCTGTGCCTTTTATGCATGTGAATTAAAATCTACTTTTACTAAGTTTTTTAAATAACATTTTAGCAGCTTTTTCCTCCTTTCCTTTCCATTTCGGTGCCAAGTCTGAGGCCACATAAATTAGACAACTTTTTTAAAACCCTAATATGCTGCTCATTCAGTAATACATGAGCAAGCACATGACATAATACAAATTGTTCTAATAATGGATTAAAACCCAGATGCTTGTGTTCCGCATGACAGAATAGAGTGAGCTAAGCTCCCTTCGGAGACTGTTTTCTGAGTCAGCTTGTTTACAGAGCTGCTAAGACTTCAGGTTTTATTTAGAAAAGTCTCAATAGAGTATTTGAAGCCAGGCCCCTAATCTTCACCTGAATGGTGTCAGTTCACAGCTCTCTTAATAACCCAGAATCAATTTGATTTATATTGCTTTTCTCTGGAAAGAGAAGCGACTTGGTTTCATCTATCATAATTTCCATGCCTATGAAATGAGAATTTATCGTACAGTAATATTTGAGATTCCCTCCAGATTTAACATACTATGAAAATATAAGACAATTTAGATCTTTATGGCACATTTTGTGTTGCTGTTGCAGGTGTTTTCTGGTTTATGTTTGCTATTATCTCCGTCTTCTCACGCAAAATACTATTTGTCAGTCTCCCCACAATTATTGAGCTGCTGAATTTTTAACAACAGTTAAATTATTTCTTTTTTTTTCTTTTTTCCTTTTTTTTTCCAAGAGAGAGGGGAGAGGGAGGAAGGGAGAGAATTCATTTTATTCTATTTTTTTTAATCTGGTTTTTGTTTTTCCAGCATTTTAGTTGTATATGTGGTGCTGGGGTTTGAAGCCGAGTCCTTACACATGCCAGGCAAGTGCTCCACCACCGTTCCACTGCTCCAGTTCCCTAAACATATTTCTTGATAGAAAAATTAAGACTGTACACCCAAAAAGAATTGTATCAATCAATGAATAATAGGTTTGGAAAAATATTTGCAGCCCAAAAGACAAAGGGTTAACAGCTGCGTTATGCAAAAAGTTCTCATGACTTGCCAACAAACAGGACAACCACCCAATTTAAACTGGGAAGAAGATATAAGCAAAGGGTTTCTGGAGGAATGGAGCATCTAAGAGAGAAATAGATTTTCTAGGAAAGAAACTCCAAATAATCAACAAACACAAAAAAATGTTCAAGTTAATCAATTTGTAAATATCACTTTATACTCATAAGACACCACCAAAAAATATTTTTAACCAATAACGCTTGTTGCTGTCAAGGATGGAGAAATGTGTATCTATACTTTGCAGGATACCTGCCAACATCGTAATGTTTCTAATCCCATGGAATGAAAACAACCAGAGCCTAAGAAAATATGCACAAGGATGCTGACTGCAGCGTTGTTCAGAGCTGAGAGAAAAAGGAACAAGGAATTCCCATTTTAGTAAATGTTTGAAGAGGTATACCCATACTTAGAATAACATACGGGTGTTAAAAATGAAATGGAGCTATACAGGTTGACCTAGGTTTTTGTTTATAAGATATAGTTGAATAAAATAAAGACACAAAGAAGGAGCATACATGTATGTATATTAGTAAACATTCACTATAAGTATGTATCTTTGATTATGACTACAGATAGAATAGAGAAAAAATATATTAATTGTTAATTATGCACAAATGGATAGAGTATGTGCTTGATGATGTGAATTTATTGGGAAGCTAGAGGACTATGCAGGCAACAACAAGGAGACTATAAAAATAACACATCTGAAAGGATCCCGGTAAAGATTTTATGTTAAGGTACATATGTATATAAAATATGTGCACAAAATATTTAACTGAAATCATCAAAACTTAATAGTTTCAAATAAAATTCATAATTCATTATCTAAGAGCACCACGAAAAATAAACTTAATTCAGACTATTAACCTCTTATCCAGAGGGTGTATACAGAGATTTGAGTACGAAGATATGGTCTGAAGCTTTATTTTATGAGCAACATCAGAAGGTTGTTTTTGTTTTTGTTTGACACATTCACAGAGTTCATTTACCAGTTAGTTCTCATGGGAGATAGATAGGGTGGTTCTGGATGAAAACGGAGGAGCAACAACAAGGCCCGAGAGAAATACTGGGACACCTTTCCCAGAAGTGAATGAGTGGTCCCCACTGCCTGAAGGCATCACACTAGAAGCTGGCAAAGGTGTGCCCCAAGGTAAGATCCAAATCAATTAACTTTTTTCTTTTAAAGAGAGAAGGACAGTGTGAGAGAGACACACAGAGACAGAATCAATTTTTATATAGTTTTTCACATGACTCTCTTTGCTCCAACACTTGGCTGTTTGCGTGGGTGCTAGGGCTTGAACCCATGTATTCACGCATGCGAGGCAAGCACTGTGACCACCAAGCCACCACTCCAACCCCCAAATCAATTAACTTTTGGTGTCCTACAAACCATCCAAAAATGTAGCAGCTCAAAACCTCAGTCATCCGTTCTTCCCCATGTATCTTTGGTTTACTGGGTGATACTTCCAGTCTAGACTGGCTCAGCTGGTGGCTAGATGGGCTTGGATGGCCCTACGCATCTGTGTGTCAGTTGGCAAGCTGGACAACAACAAAAGTCTCTGAAAACCTAACTGTCCATCACTAGGGGAAAACTATGTAACACTACACAGATTTTAAATGAAGTTCCAGAAGTTCACATATACAGGAAGGAAGCTCATAATATATAGTTAACTAAAAAGTAAGTTATAAAATGACATATGTACCATTTCTTTATCAAAAATCAGCAGAAAGGTAAAAAAATAATGAATAAATATTTCACCAAAGAACTTGTACAAATTGACAACAAACTTGTGAATTATATGCTCAAACTCACTAATGATGAGAGAAATAGAATTTAAAAAGCAAACACTTATTCAAACTCTGGAAGAACATACATCAAAATATGAACAGTGAGGTCCAGGTGGCAGCTTTATCAATTTCTATTTCCTTGTCTCACCTATATTTACTAAAATAAACATGTGTCATTGCTGTAGTAACAAGGGAAGCTAATTTTCATATTTTATTGGGGCATTATAATTATGTATAATGGTGGAAAATTCCACCATTTTGTTTCTACATATTCATACATGTATATAATATAATAATATAGTTTGACCAATATCATCCCCCAGTAATTCCCCTCTTCCTTCCCTCCTCTCTCCTCCTCGTCCCTTTCCTTTACCGATCTCTCTTCAATTTTCATGAGGTTACCCCATTTTTCTTTTATCTGTCCAGCTTCCACATATGAAAGAAAACATGCTGTTGACCTTCTGTGTGTGGCCTAGTGTGTTTAATGTGATATTCTCAAGTTCCATCCATTTTCCTGCAAATGACATGATTTTATTTTTCTTTATGGCTGAACAAAATTCCATTGTGTATATATACCACATTTTCTTTATCCGTTCATCCATTGATGGCACCTAGGCTGGTTCCACAGTTTGGCTATTGTGAATCATGCTGCTATAACCATGGGTACGCATGTATTACTGTAGTATGCTGACTTTAATTCTTCAAATAAATACCAAGGAGTGGTATTTATTTGGCTGAATCCCATGGTAGTTCCAATCCTTGTCTTTTTAGGAAACTCCATTCTGATTTCCAGAGTGGTTGTACAAGTTTACAATCCTACCAAGAATGTAGAAGTATTTCTTTTCTCCACATCCTCACCAGCATGTATTCTTATTTGTATTCTGACATTCTAACTGGAGTGAGACTAAATCTCAGTGTGGTTTTGATTTGCATTTCCCTAATTGCTAAATATGTTCAACATTTTTTCATATATTTATTGACCATTTGCATTTATTCTTTTGAGAAATATCAGTTTAATTCATTATTGAGTTATTTGGGTTTTGGTGTTGAGTTCTTTATATATTCTAGAAATTAATCCTCTGTCAGAAGAATAATTTACAAAGGCTTTCTCCCCTACAGTTTCTCTCTTCACAATCTTAATTATAAGGGGAAAGTTTTTTTAAGTGTCATCCAAACCCAGTAGATACAATCATACAATCCTTTAAATCTTATTTGCTATCACTTAAGAATCACAATAAATAAAATCTTCTCAAATGATTCCATTCCACATTCTTCTTAATGATTTTAGACATTCTTATGCATGTATAGTCTACTTCCCATAGTTTAATTCCTATCTTTAGTTTCTTCATTTTAGGAAATTTTTTATTCAACAAATCCTTGTTGAGCATCTGAGTGCTACACATGGTACCTCCCTGAGTGGGGACCATTTGTCATCAGCACACTTCCTTTGTATCTCCTGTGTTGCCTGCTCCAGCTCTGGCCTGAGATCAGTGTTTGATAGACACACAGTGGATGGATTTTTCCTAATAGCATCATAAACACTTTTTGAGTATCTACCATGCATGATAATCATACCAGTCACTAAAATGAAGCCTTGGAAATATTTTTAATCTTTTTTTATTTTTAAAGAGACAGGGAGAGTGAGAGAGAGAAAGAGAGAGAGAGAGAGAAAATCCATTTCATTTAGTTTTCATTTGCCCTTCATTGCTCTGACACCTTGCTGTGTATGTGGTGCTGGGGTTCAAACCCACACAAGGCAAGCACTATAACCGCTGAGCCACCACTCCAGCCCCAAGATTTTTAATCTTAACAAATTAGGAAGAAACTTTCTGAGGTGACAGCTCTCAGAACCAGTTTTCTGTTAGTTGTATGACTTGAGTGAAGTAAAACAATTAGTTTTCCGTGAGCCTCTTTTTTTTCTATAACATGGAGGGAAAAGCAGTTGGACTAAATATTCTCAAGATTCCTTTCATCTCTAAAAAATGAAACAATTTTGTTTCTACATTTTTCCAAATACACCTGGCAAGACCTAAATCTCTAATATCACTATCTCACTTCTGTGAGGCTGGGCAGATGGTTGCAAGTAGCATGACATCAGCATGTATCTACTTTGTGTATTTGTTCTCTGAGGACATACTCTGAACTTCGTTAACTCATATTCCTCACAGACCCTCACTTATGAATAGGGCTCTGGAGATGACATCATTAATATCTCTTTCTATTTTCTAAGAATAAAAACAAATGTCTAATATACTGCTTTTATAAGTTAGAACAGTAATAATTAAATTTCTAAGAACCAAGATAAAGCTTATACTAGATTTGTCGTGTCAAAAAATAACTAAAGATGATAGACTTTTGCTGGGCATCCCAGCAGCTTGGGAGGTTGAGGCAGGAGGATCAGAAATTTAAAACCAGCCTCAGCAATTTAGGAAGGCTCTAAACAACTTGGTGAGATTTGTCTCAAAATAAAAAAATGAAATGGGCTGGAGTAGTGGCTCAGTGGTTAAGCACCCCTAGATTTAATCAGTTGTACCAAAGTAGAAAAGTCTCTTTTACTTGTTTAGTAGGTAAACATGCTAAACATTCTATTGGGGGAGGGGAGGAATATTGGTTTTAGAGGGAAGGGAGAGAGAGAAAGAGAGTATGCTGTAGTCTTAGAGATTATTTATGCAGAAGAGCTGTGCCTGAGTACGCGTGGAAGGAAAGAACTAAGGGATAGAGAGATGGAAGACACAGGTGAGAGAATAATTGATGAGCAAAGCGGCAAAGTCGGTGTGAGGACAACAAGATCTGGATCCCGGGGAGAGCTTGGCCATGCCGAGGATGCTGAGGTCTGGAGCATCTCAGCAAAGCAGCCAGGTCGTCCTGAAGAGGAAAGAGCTCCGTTGGCAAAGGGGTTCAGTCTTTGTGGCAAGGATAAGAAGAAACTGCCTGGCAGCTGTGAGGACTTAGCTATTATAAAACAGCATGGGTCTGCAGTGGATATAGTCACCTTGGCCTTGTGACTTTGCTTATAAAACTTGATGATCTGGAAGTGCCAGTGCAGCCAGGATGCAGTAAGCAAATCATTGAAATGACTTATTGGCAGTCTGGGTGCTATGCTGTCAAGAGAAAACCAGAGGCGAGCATGGAGATGCGTAGGGCCTCCAAGTCATGTTATAGCCAAAGAACTGTTGAGTGCTATTACAGTGACGGTGAGGGACAGGCTACTGGTGAAGGGACCTCTGACAGGACTACCCCCAGCCTTTTCAGACACACACAGAAATGCATGTAGATACAAGAAGCCAGGCAGTCCTGTTGCTAATACAGAGCGATAGCACTTATATAAATGGGTTTGAATTATGCTCCAAAACTGACTGACTCACTAAGTGAGATAATGGAAATGCACTCAATACCTCTCTGTCTCAGTTTCCTCATCAATGAAATAGGAGTAATAAGAGTATTTACCTCAGGATGTTATGAAAATTAAATGAAATAATAGAAGTAAAGTGCTGAACAGTGTTCCTGGAACAGGTAAGCATTCAGTAAATCATTGGCACTAGCAAGCAACAGTAAAGATATCATGACGATAAAACATGATGAGAAGTAAGAACTAAAGGAAGAAAAGAGTTCCGTGTTACTTTAAAACGTAGGGGGAATGGAAATAGTCATTTTAATATCTCTATTAAAAATTATTGATAATGGAAGGCCGGAGTGGTAGCTCGGCAGTTATGGCGCTCGCCCAGCATGCGCGAGTACATGAGTTCAAACCCCAGCACCACGTACACAACAAAATCTCAGAGCAATGAAAGCCACATGAAAAACTAAATAAAATTTATTCTTTCTCTCTCTCTCTCTCTCCCCTCACTGTGCCTCGCTCCTAAAAAAAATTATTGATAATGGTACCTAGTAAGATTTCTAATTGTAATCAGAGAAAAGTTCTAAGCATACATGCATAGAATGGTGGAGATGGAAGACACTAAAAATAATCTCATCTGATTCATTCATTTTACTTGTAAGGAAACTGAAGTTAGAATGTACCAAGTAACTGGCACAAGGTCAAATGATACTGACTTGATAGTGGCAACACTAGCATGATGTACTGACTTTTATCAACAAACACTGTCCACTATACCTACATATTATTTTTTAGCTCAACTTTATGCAATATTTAAAATCTGTAATTTAATAGGTGCCATTAATGTGAATGTTGGGAAATACATGGTAAGGAGTTGATCAGAAACTGGCAAAATTAAAATGTAATTTTATGGTATCCAACAACATATTCTTAATTTCAAGTTGCCTCCATATTGATATATTAATCACAATTTTATCATTTAAATTGACATTGTGAAAACAGCTAGGTTTTTTTTCAATGTGATTCTTTTGGATAACTACTCTTTTTTCTACATGTTTTATTGGTGCATTATAGTTGCATTTGTTGTTGCATATTTGTACATGCACATAATGTAACAATATAATTTGGCCAATATCTTTTTTTTAAGAGAGAAGGACAGTGAGAGAGGGAGAGAGAGAGACAGAATCAATCCTTTATTGAGTTTTTCACATGGCTTTCGTTGCTCTGACACTTAGCTGTGTACGTGGGTGCTGGGGTTTGAACCTGTGTACTCCCACATGCCAGGCAAGCGCCGTAACCACAGAGCCGCCACTCCAGCCCCAGCCAATATCTTTTTTACAAGTAATTTTCATGAAATAATAGTGCCAGGATTGATCAGAAGAGCCACAGTGTCTGGTGGGTCATTTCCATTATCTAAACACAAAGAGCAAAGCTAACAAGAAATGAAAATAATATGGTTACCAATATTAAATATTAATAAGCCAAACACATTGTTAAAGAAAATATTACTATTGGCATCTCATAAACAGCCAGTATGGTGGGAATACTACATACATATATATGACTAAATCTTGTATACTAGTATCTCTTATTTCTATGCTTTAATATTTTACCACTAATAATAGAAAGGGAATATATGTTTGTCCACATATCTCCTTGGTAAGAGTTTGTACATAAAAGTTTGAGTATATGAACTAAACATGATGATAATTTCTGAAAATTATACATAAATTTAGGAGCTCTATTCAAAATAACCAATGGCCAGTAAAGATAGTCTTATTTTGGTGTCATCACAGTCTCCTAGTAGACTGTGACATTTATGTAATACTATAATATCTACATTTACCTAGATATGCCAAAGAATGCATTTGAGAGGCCAGGCCCCATGTATTGAATTTTTATGCTAGGATGAATGCATCAAAACTACGTATACTTGTAGGTTTTGGAATCTTTTTTTCTTTTTTTTTTTTTGAGAGGACAGTGTGTGTGTGTGAGAGAGAAACAGAGAATCAATTTTTATTGAGCTTTTCACATGGCTTTCATTATTCTGACCCTTAGTTGTGTATGTGGATGCTGGAGTTTGAACTCGTGTACTTGCGCGTGCTGGGCAAGCGCCGTAACCGCCGAGCCACCACTCTATCCCCAGGTTTTTGAATCTTGATTCATAACATAATACCATAGTATTAGAATGACTGGACTTAAAAGTTCAAAGCATCTAATTTTTTTGTGATAAGGGGACACGTCTTTGAGGACAGTATGATGATTTTGAGGGATTAACTGTGATACCACTCAGCTTTCATGTGATGATTAAATTAGAATTCTTATCTATATGACCATGGCCCCTTGGGGCTCTCACAGTACTGTTTCTCTGCTATAGTAGGTGGTTCATCCATACAGGCCAAGGTAAAGAATTCCTACACTATTACTCTCTGTGGACTATGCTGGTTTCTGGTAACTTTGTCCAAATATTCTACTGAGTATGCAATTTAAGTAAGCTCTCTCATTATATAACCTAAATAAAGAACAAAACTAGAGGCTCTGGGTGTAAGAACACTGAGCTTTAAGGTGAGCAGGGGCAAGTTCTTGAAAGCTGGCCACAGTCCTTCAAATGGGAAATACATGAGAATCATCTTAGTCAAAGGAATCTTGGCAACAACTATGCGGGAATGCTGAGTTCCTAACTATGGCTATTTGTTTATCCCATTGGTTTTCTGATGATATCTACCCTTGTGTGTGCTCTGGAACGTTTTCCTGACTGGCAATCCAGCTTTGGCATTTCACCCGTTTCCAAACTCCAAAACTCCGCTCTTTTCATAATTTGACCTTACCCCACCCAGGCCTACAAATGACTAATGGAGATACTAATCCATCCATTTAGTGGACATTTACACTCGACCACTCCTACGACACAACATGTAGAAGACATCATATACCCCCAGATTTAGGAATCTGTGCCAAAAGGGATTTCAATGCATCCATTCATTGGGCTGTTCTTAGGCAGGGAGCTAAGGAGTATGGTGCCCATGGGGACATGTGCTCCCATTTCCCTGTCTTCACCTCTACCACAAGGACTAATAAATTTTCCTTGTGTAATTCAGCCAACTTCTTAATACAGTAGACTCTTGGATTTCATGAGGTCTATGGACTGACCTTCTAGATTTCCCCAAGTTTAGTCATTTCCTATATTAGTCAGAAATACAGTTGTTTTTGGTTGTTAGTCACTGCTTGCTTAGGGGTACTATTTTAACCACATAATTTTCAATTTTTGGCAAAACACCTAAGGAGTTTTATAAAGTAATACTGATGCCCAAGCCTAGCCCAGACCAATTATATCAAAATCTCTGGGAGTGGAGCATGACTGTTGTATATGTTCAAACTCTGGGAAAGCTATTTAAGCTCTTTTTCCTCAGTTTCTTCATACATACTCTGAAGGTAACAAAGTTTTCGTGGTTATATTGCAAACTATATGAACAAATATGTGTAAAACACTTAGAACATGCTTGCTAATGTTAGTACTTGTTATCACCTCATACGGTTGAGAATAATACAAGTGTTCAATAAGTATTAAGCAGATCAATAAAAGAACTTTGCAAACACTAACTTGCTATTCAAATATAAATTTTTGTAGTATTTTATATGGCATGTAGTATATGTCTGAATATTTCAGAAATTAGAAGTTTATTTAAAACTTGTATGTTTACCTTGCAAAGCACAAAATACCTACTCAAATTGATTTTATTGCATTTGGAAAAAAAACCAAGACTACCAATAATAGCTCTAAACTGACTATTGATAATATCTTGGAAAATACAGTGGAATGGGAAGTTTTTGCAGGTAGTCTCATCTACATACTAAGATTCTGGAGGATAGGTACTGACCTGATTCATTTGTGTGTCTCCTGAGTGTTGGACTGTCACTGAGACATACTAGGAATTCAATAAATGAGTAAAGGGAGTTGGAAGGTAAGGACAGGAACAGATACACATCTGTTAGTCCAAAGGGAAATGTATGAGATGTGTTCTTAAATACATACATTATCTATTTTGTTAACTTTAATCTCAAATAAGTTGTTTGACCTTTTCATGTGATTTGATTGCTTCCTCTTTAACATTAATATTATACATAAATTAGTACAACTGTACTACCTGATTTACTGAATTTGAATGAATTATTTTAAAGTTCAAATAGCCTTTTGTACAGCAATGGAGAAGGTAACAGAGAACTAGAGGAGCAGATTGATTTGGTTTAACTTAGTTGTTATCATCAGTGTTCCTTAAGCTGAGCTAGGGAATGCTGACCCTTATCAATCAAATAAATAACTTAAAAATATTTAGAGCAATCTCCTTTGTACCATAAACTACAATGAGTTCTGGCTGGACAGACAAGACAAGTAGGAGTCATGGTCCCTGACTGCACAAATGGCTTAGTTCATTTCCATGGGCTCGGTATTATTCCTGCCATGGAGTTATACTGGTTTCCTCAAGAGACGGTGCAAGGAATTGCTCGTGCATTCGGTCACCAATCTGCCAAATCTTAGCGATTCTATTCTTTCTACTAATAGCTTCTTCCAGGATGATTACCTGTAATTTGGCCCTTAGCTACCTTTGTGTCTTCATGTTTCACTTCCTTCAGGGAATTCTGCACCTTGTGGCCTGATTCACTTTTCTGAAGCAGGTATTTGCAAATACACTTAAGGAAATTGAGCACCAACATGTTCCTTCCTAAGAAACATATTTATACTTCCAATTTCAATTACTTTTATTTGTTGTATTGAAATGGAGATCTAGTTTTGTTTTTGCTATTTCAGTTGCTTGTTAAGTTATTTTCAGTTTAAAAGATATGGGGCTGTTGTTCATAGCAGCTTGCAGAAGAGATAAAACGATTCTCAGTGCTTGAATTAATAGTATATGCATTTTAATAGTTTTTTTACTTTCATTAATAATGGTACTTTCTTAATCACAATAAAATTACTAGTGAATTGACTTCCTGATAGTTAAAAAAAAGAGATCATAGAATTAGCAATGTTAAAAAAATAATCTAGTGAAAACTCTTAAAAATAGAGAAAATGAGCTCAAAAGAGTTGAAGTAACAAGCCCTATAAGAAAAAAAGTGACAAGACTGGCACCTACACAGTGACACAGACCAAAGTTCTCCGCTACCTACTTTCCAGATACACCATCTGTAGCTTTTTCTGTATCCTTAATATTTTGCACATCTCTGAAACACTATTAAAAAAATCCAGTTTGTGTTAAAAGAAGATTTAACAAAGAGGTGAACTTCAAAAGAGTCAGCAATGGAGGCTCCCTGCTGGGCTTCCGCTCCAGTTACTTGACAGCAGCACCTGAGTTTGGTTTAGTTGGCTTTTTGTAAGATGCGGGGTGCGGGGAGGTGAGGCCAGAACTCTTCATGTTGCTTGATTTTAGGTTCACAAGAAAGCAAACCATCAAGGGGATGTGCTGATATATCCATGAACTTAGCTAAGCCATTCAGGATCTTCTTAAAATAAAGCTCGGCTAGGTTTTCTCAGTACAGCATTCTAAAAGTTGACACAGCAAGATTGCTTCTCACCAGGTTCTATTTTTAAATCCCATTTTTTTTTTTAAAAAGAACTGTCTTTTAACTTCAAGATTGAGTTCCTGAGCCATCTTTGGTGAGTCTTTCCATGTTGCTACTAAGATTGTTTAGTAGTTACGCATTGTCAACTCAGCCTGTTAGAAAGATAAGAAGGAAGGAGACAGGGAGAGAGGACCAGAAGGAAGGAAAGAGCAGAGGAGGGAGGGAGAGAGGAGTAAAAAATCGATGTCAGCTAATAGTCTTTATTGCTATTAAATATAATATTTATCATTATTTATTGTTGTTTGTTGGCGGTATTGGGGATTGAACCCAGGGCCTTGGACATACTAGGCAAGTATTCTACCACTGAGCTAAAGTTGCATAAAGTTATGTATAACTATGTGTGTGTGTGTACATACACACACATGAGATTATGCCTATGAATGCTATTTTATCATTATTCTCTTATTAGGTATCAATATGTACTTGTGCTATGTTGGGATCAATGTGCAAAGAAAGGTGAATTAATATTCTTTTGTTAACCCACTGTACCTCCAGAATCTCTTAACTCACTTGTCTAATCATCTGACTCCTCACCAAGATAAATCTTACTTCAGTGCTCCTGAATGTCATGTAGTTGAAGGGCTCTGCACAGGTCATAAAGAAACCTGACTCACAGCTTCCACACTGTGGGCCTCTCTTCTGCCCAACGCCGAGCCCTTCTACCTCCACAAGTTGGGCCCAAAGGCTTGGACCTGAAACTGGTTGCCTTGGGTGCAACTGAGTAGGGCTGAGGTGAGACAGAAAGGGCTCCTGAGAGGCACTAATCAAAGTCCAAATGAGTCATCCAGCCGTTACACTCACTCCAAGGGACTAGACAGAGCAAAGCTCCAGGTGTGAGGAAAAAAGACCAAAACTAGGAAACCATGGAGAAAAGGGATTTTCAGCTAAGGTTAGCCTTGCCTGGATTCTCAAAGCTGTTTATGCAGCTCAGGTGAGGATAGGACAGAAGTCATTAAGATTGATGATATTCAGCAACCACGAAAAACTGCTGGCCAGTCCTCACAAGCAGAAGAGTAATGTATTGACCTACCTGGTCACCTCTAAATCTGAGCACTGAGTTGAGGTGTAGGTATATATATAGAATGACCTTTGGCGTCCAGCCTGGGAAAGGCTCCTTTCTGCTGTTGCTCAGCCCCACAATTGTTCCGAATTTCCTTTCATAGGCTATTCTTCTAGTTCTGTCTCATTGACTGAGTGCTTTCCATATTTTACCGGAGTCGAGTGAAACCAAAGCTACTCTGGTCATGTGCAATAATAATAACAGAGACTACCATATATTAAGTGCTATTCTAAGATGCCTTGGAATACATTATTTTCCACATTTCTTATACAACAAAAGGAAATGGCCTAGCAGAAGTTAGGCACTGTGCCCAAATCCCAAAGGCATCTCGGTACCCAACCCTTGCTTCTATCAGACAAAAACTAGACTGCATGGTCCGTGTTAATGATAGTCAAAAGGCTCATTTTTTCCACCCAAGGATGAAAAAGAGCATAAGAACAAAAGGTCAGAAGACCTGAATTTGATTCTGTGTTCTAGCAGTTTTTAGACAGACAAAATACGGGTTTTTTTTTCTCTTAGAATTTATTTCCTCAGCTAGACATGAGGAAGATAATACATACCTTCATGAAATCGCCTATGAAAATTAAAGGAGATAACCCAAGTGTAAGTGTTTATAAACTCTAAAGCTCTAATCATTAAATACAATTCAGATAGATACTCAGTAACACATAACTATCATAAGCTTAATTAGGTAATTTTTTTTTTTAAAAAACCTCAAGGGCCAGAGAATGTAGTTCAGTGGTAGAATGTTTGCCTCACATGTGATAGGCCTTGAGTTTCATCTCCACCACTGCAAAAAATAAATATAAATTTGAAAAGGGGAGGGGGACCTTAACTGGATGATTTTTGGCACGGCCCATTCTCAGGAGCTAAATAAGATAAACTGACTTTATTGTTAATAGAAATCAGGAAAAGAGAAACTTATTTTTAAGGGCAATGTTTCTCCCATATGAGAAAAATTTTGCATTCTTTATAGTGCAACAGTGGTTTCAAACATTTGTCTCAGTGCCCCATATATTTTTTAAAAATATTAAGAACCCCAAAGCACCCTTTTTCCCTTGTTTACATGGTGTATGTCTATCAGCACTTACTGTACTAGAAAAGAAAACTAAGAAAAATATTGACTATTTACTTAACAATTCATTGAAAATTAGCAATAACAAAGTCATTACATGTTAATTCAATAACATTTTTATTTTAAAAAATTTCTTATTATTTTCTTTAGTTAGCCTGTTGCTGTATGCTTTTTTCCATTGAGACATAAAAAGAAAAGTTCATCTTTACACAAATTTACAGTTGAGAAAGGAGAAGGTATTTTCATAGCCTTTTCAGATAATTGTGAATATTTTTGATACTACATCACAAACTTAACACACATTGTTACTTAAAGGTTAGTAGTAATGTCAAATCTGAAGTCACATAAATGAACTTTGTGTGTGATTATTTATGCTAAAATCCATATTCTGTCTTATATGTTGAATGGATCTTTAACTCATACATGAATTGGGGAACATGTTGTGTACTGGTTTTCTGCAAAGTACAGTCCCTGGTTCATTGGTTCACATTTTCCAAAGTTGTCATACTTCATTATGCAACATCGAAAACACTCCATTGGGCTGGAGCGGTGGTTATGGCACTTGCCTCACATGCACAAGTGCGAGAGTTCAAACCCCAGCACGATGTACAAAACAAAGTGTCAGAAGAATGAAAGTCACATGAAAAACTAAATAAAAATTGCTTCTCTCCTCTCTCTCTCTCTCTCTCACTGTCCCTTTCTCTCTTTAAAAAAAAACACTCTATTAATATCACCACTTATCTCATCAGAAAAAAGCTATCAAGTGCACAATGGCAGAAGTTTTCCAAAACTCTTAACTATTTAATTTTGGCTTTTAAATGAATGACTTTTTTCCATTTATTTTCAGAGGGAACAAAGTGCCAGATCCCTAAGTTTGAGTGATCATAGCTCATATATTAGCCATCTTTTGAAATAAAAATGATGTTACATATTTTTTGAAGTGTCTAGTTATGTTCCCAGCTTGTACAGTTAATTGTCACTACCTAGATTTGTACTGAATTTTCAACAGCTTCACCAGCATTGCTTTTACACTGTCAGTGCAAAAAATAAATAGCATCTTGGTATTATTATAAAAATAGTTTTCACCTTTCCAACCACCTGAAAGTTTCCCTGGAACCACCAAGGCTGTTATTATCCCTTGTGTGTTAAATAGATTCTTAATTCTGATGGTTTTCAGGATTTCATAAATTTTCTTCACAAAAACAGTTAATGTCAGGTGAATTTAAATGTGTAAGGTAAATGTGGATATGTTAACAAAAAACAGACTCACAATATATTATTGAGTAAAAAGAGCAGATTAGTATTTATACTATAATCACATATATATCATAAAATATATATGAATGTACTATTGATTTATTTTTATATATATATATATATATATATATATATATACACACACACCTGTGACTCTATGTCTATGTATAAACATTGCAGTTTGAAAGCAATTATATCCAACTTTTTTGTAATTATACCAAGAAGCAGTAAAAAAAAAGGGGGTTATGAGTAATGGGAATAATACTTTTATCTTTGTTATAAAGAAAATTTTTAAATGTAAAAATATTTGTTAAATACCTGCAATGGAATAGCCACTCTTTTGTACTTTAAAAAAAAAATCAGTATTTCTTACAAGGAGAAGTTGCTAGCTTTATCATTTTAAAGTTTTTGGTTTCTTTTGCCTTTGTGGCATGTTGCTATCCATGGTAATTTAACTGTCCCTCATTGAAGCCTGGCTTCATCTCCCCTTAAAGCCCCCACAACTCACCTATTAGGACCATTTTATAAGAATGCAGGAATTTTTGAAAAGACTTTTTGTCAAGTCCTATATCTGCTTCCGAAGATACATTTACAGTAACTGAGTACCAATCATTTTTCTGTCTCCGAGTGCCATATTATCAATATATTATTCACTATGGGATATTAATCAGAAATTGCAAGAGTCTTCTAAAGAGCCCTCACAGTGCTATCAAGTTAATGAGCTTCCTGCTCTTCATCTCTGAAATTTCTCTGCTCTATATCATGCAAGAAGTTTTGGCATTGTCTGTCTAAAATTTTGTGACAGTTCCCTAAGTGAACTATCTAAAATTTGGAGTTTGAGAGACAAAAAAAAAAAAAAGAGGAAAGAATGTAAAGATTGGAATTAGAGATGGAAGTAATCTATATTCCACATGAGACCTTGTAGAGAAAAGTCCATTCTGTTGCTCTGAGGTATGCTCACATGCAGCTGAATATCCTTCTTTTGCATGTAACATGTAATTACTTTTGAATGTGAATAACAAAAAGTCTCTTAAAAAGCAAGAATCCTCAAACACACTGAGTGAGAAGATCAATATTGTAGCCAACTCTCCCTTGTTCCACCCTAGCTTACTCAAGTTTTCTTCAATCGTAAAGTGTTATATTCTGATGAGTTAAAAACAAGTGAAGTACAGTGAAAGCAGCTGATTGCTGTTGTTGTTTACACCAGGCTCTAAATGTGCCATCTCATTCTTTTTAAGAAACATTAGGCTTGATAATATCACAAATACACTTTCATAAATGCGTTTCTGAATTCCCGTATTTCCTACTCCCTGGGCAGTTCAGTTTTTTAGATCTGCATAAAGAATTCCTGTTGTTAGAGTCCAAATAACACAATAAATCCTTTTAGAGGCTCTACCATCCTGAACAATGTCACATTGTATTTTTTTTAAACAGACTCACTTTGTTTTGTCAAATAGCAAGAACGAAGAAAAGTTGAGATGTTGCTTAGGACCTTACAGAGTGCAAGAATATGTATCCTTCCCTAAACACTACATTTTTTTCTGTTGGTCAGAGTCTTCTCTCTCAAGTTGTTTCATTAAGCTTCTTCTGGAAATAATTTTATATATTACTAAGTTAAGTGAGTTCCTAAGATATGCCTATTGTAGGCTCAATCATTACAAATTTAGCTCCTGACTACAGAAAATATGGATATTTTTGACACTTTTAGAAGCCGGCATTAAAAGAAGTCATCTCATGATACACTAAGTGATGAATGAAGTATGTCTTTATGAAATCTGCATGTGGTCGTCTATCTGCCAACCGGCATCTGAACAGGCTCCGGGCTGTCTTGCACTGACCACGTCAGGAGTCCCCAGCTGCGCTCCTCACCTCCAGCCTTCTTTCCTGCACTCCATTTCCCACCCTTTAACCAGAGTGGCTTCCTAAGCACCAATCTGATGATGCCTTTCTCCTGCTTAAAGCCTGCCGTGGCTCCACACTGCCCTTATCACCATGAACTGCTCGATGTGATTTTCATGGCTTTCTGTCCAGCCTCTACCAGCATCATTTTCCACAACCTGACTCTGTTCTGCCTACTGGTTCCCTTCTCAGGTGCTGAAGTTCCCACCTGCTCTCCCATTGGATCTTTCCTCTCTACCCCTTGAGCTGCACATGCCAGCCTCCCTGCCCCACCCAGCTAGCTTCTACTCCTCATTCACATCCCAGTGTCTCCTCAACAAGGCCTTTCCTGGCCCTGACCCAGGACAAAGTCCTGCAGTGCCCTGCTGATTCAGTCATAAGAAAAAAGCCAACAAAGTACCATAACACCATATGATTAAAATGCTTCCATGTTGATTTGGTCCAGTAATGGATATCATAATTGTTCAAGATGTCACAGGTAATCCACTCTCCTATTAGTTTTTCGGGGGTAGTAATACATAACCATGTTGACTGAATCTGGCATCCTGAGCTATAAAAGGATGATCATGCACCAAAAAGAAGCAATCTTTGTTCCATACTAATGTAACTTTGCCTGAACAAATTCATCAGCCATTTGAATGTCTGACATTGTGATACCTTCTCTCTTGCATCTTCCCAAATTAATCTTGCCTTTATGACTCAAATGCATAATTTCTAGACTTCACATCCCTTTTTACTTGAGCTGAGAATTCACAGACTATTTGAGTTCCATTGGTTGGTGGCAGTGCTTTCTATAAATTATTCAGTCTTTGCCTTGATTAGAAGCCACAATATTTCCCCTCATTGGTAATAATATTGTCTATAACAAGCAAAGTTTCAGTTGATGCCTATGTTAAAATAGTGTATATGATTTGAATTTGGCCTTGTGTCTTCCGGTCTCTGCTGTTTGAATCTTTTATCTGATTATCAAATGCTCAGTGGATAACTAAGTCATCTATGGCCCCAAATCTTACTTGTTCCTACACATCCTGTGGCTTGGAAACTCCCTCAACAAGGAGTTGCCCAGAGGCCTTAGTCACAGAGAGAAGTTTAGATAAGCCCACTGTGTAGAAATGATAGTGTCATATATAACATAGTCATCATGAATTTATAAGCATTTGGAGAAATAGGATTCACAAAAGAAGCCACAGAATGATGGAGAAATGATAAGAATTGTGGTACAGGGCTGGGTTGCCTGTGGTTATGGAGACCGTAGGCAGAGCTCAGAGGTGAGAGTAGTCATGGCTGTGTGCAGATCCAAAAGAAAGTTTTTAGAAACCATAATAATCCTCAAGTCAATTGGACGGTAATAGAAATGCTGGTTGTAAGTTCATCAGTCACATAGATGTAACTTAAAGGTAAACAACTCCAACTTTCCTATGCATTTTATGTCTGAAGCACAAACATTGCACTGGCTCTTGTCAGAAACAAGATTTCAACTTTTTCTCAAGCGTGTGTCAACTTGTCAAAAAATGTGCTGGCTTAGAGAAGGTATGAAAATAGAGAAATAATATAGTTGAAATGCAGAATGCTATAAAAGCAGCTAGGGTTTTTTTTTCTCCCTTTCTTTTTATCAAAGTAAAAAGACTGCAATTTCATTTCACAAAGGTCATAATTGTATTGTGCGCAGATTGGTTGTTAAAAAAGAAGTCAGCAGCTGGTGCAGAAAGCCAGGTGCGCTGACTGCCAGTGAGAAGGGAAAGGATCCACTGGAGACACCAATGATAGGCACACCTGTGTTTGAGATTGCTGTCGCAAGCTCTCGGCCACTGTTGAACAGGGCCAACACTTAACCAGAAGAAGAAATAATGTCAATAATGTTGTGGAAGCAGAACATCAATCACTAGGTTGCAATTTTTTTTTAAAAAAGAGCAACAGTGAGAGAGAGAGAGGGAGGGAGAGAGAAGAAAATTTTTATTTAGTTTTTCTGTGACTTTTGTTCCTCTGACACTTTGTTGTGTACATGGTGCTGGGGTTCGAACTTGGGTACTCGCACATGCCAGGCAAGCACTGTAACTGCTGAGCTGCTGCTCCAGCCCCCTAGGTTGCAATTTTAAATGGGTTGCTTCTTGTTATTTTTCTCATGCTACAAAGATACAGAATATGCAATTACCCTTTCCTTAGTTGCCGGGCAGGGGTTGGAGTGTGATAGCAATGTCCACTTACATTTGGGGATCCAAGACACCAAGTCTATTCTCTCAGACTCCTTATTACCTTCCACCACCCACCACTCCAGCCCTGTAGTGTGGGTGAGGGCAGGCATAAAACCACGAAATGGGAGTGCTTGTTTTTTTCATCTTGCTTGGACATAGCAGCAAAACTGCATGATGCCAAGGGACTCACAAATTAAAATATATAATTTTTCAATCATTAATGTCTTCAGCAGGCAGAAAACAGTTTTGTATATCAGCCAACACATGCCGTACTACCACAGTTATAGCTTCTAGCAAGGCCAAAGCTAGAGGAATTGAGAGAATGATTTTGAAAAAGAAAGAACTCTCCAGATGGGGGAAAAAAATGCACTCAGAATTTTCCGTAAAGATTATCTTGTTGTTTTTTTTTTTCTTTGAATGTGTTTTTGTTTGGCTTTCTGGGTGGGAGAGCATTAAAAGTGGACTTCTTGTCAGCAAAGTAATGTAGAACATTGCTGAATCTGACATAATCGAAATTTCAAGTTTAAGTTTTATTTTCTGCCTACTCAATCTCAATTTGCCACCCAAGTACTGTTCCTCGCAAAAATGTGACCCCTCTGAGAATCCATTAGCCATCCTGGCCCTACCCTGAGGCTTCCTACTCTTGTTACATGAACCAGAGGTAAATACTTATTATGTAGCCCAGAGAAAAGTAGTTTTCTATTTTTCATATATGCAGGAAATATTGATGATCAAAGGATATAAAATTGAGGACAATTAATATCTACTCAAACTGCCTATCATACCATGGATTTGTCTCAAAAATTGAATTGTTTGATCACTTGCTTTTGATTGAGAACTATAAAAAACCCAGCCCTTTGATCAGAAACCCTCTTCACTAATCCTAGAGATAGGATCTATCACTAGCACTTAATGTTAGAAATGTACTTCACTGATTTGCTTTCAAATAAAAGCAGTAATTTGCTATAGAGAATAAACCCTGAACATTCGGTACACTTATTTGGGGAATTTATTGAAGCAACGGTATTGCTTTTCTGAGCTTGTAAAAATAAATTAAGTCAAATAAACCTTAGAGGACAGAGTGTGTAGAAATGTAACAGTTTGTACTATACCACAAAAATATGTCACAGCTGATGAATTTACAAGAAAAAAAGCATGTAAAATAAAAGGTTAGTAGTAATATCTAGGTACTAGGTATACAAGGGCTCACTGTAAAATCCTTTAAACTTTGCCGTATATCTGAAACTTTTAATGATAAAATACTGGAAAGATATATAAGAAAGTACATAGCTAAAATTGAATTTTGTATACTTAAGAAAACTGTTATTACACAATAACACAAGATTGAGTGAGCTTAGTGGATAATATATTAGAGAATTCTTGCTTTCAGAAAACTTGGAGAATAAAAATTACTGTTAAGAACCTTTATAAGGGTTGGAGCAGTGGCTCAGCGGTTACGGTGCCTGCCTGGCATGCACGAGTACACGAATTCAAACCCCAGCACCACATACACAATGGTGTTCGAGCAACGAAAGCCATGTGAAAAATTAAATAAAATTGATTATTTCTCCCTCTCTCTCTCTCTCTCTCATTGTCCCCCTCTCTAAAAAAAAAAAAAAAAAAAAAAAAAAAAAAAAAACCTCTATATATGGCCAGAAGCTGAGGCAGGAGGATTGCAAGTTCAAAACCAGCCTCAGCAGCAACTCAAATAAAATAAAAAATTTTAAAAAAACCCCAGAGATGGGAATGTGGTTCAATGGCTAACTGTTCCTGAGTTCAATCCCTGGTACAATAAAATAAAAATCTTTAGGTTATTACCTTGTAGACCAAGAGCTATCTTACAGATAGAAAAACCAGCACCTCCTAGAAGCAGTAAAAATCGTATCAGTCAACCCCCTAATTTCATTACCCAGCTAGTAAGTAATCTTCCCTCTTAGATTTAGTCTTAAATTTTTTTAAAAATTTCTAAATATCTGGGTTTGTATATGTAATTTAAATGTATTCTAACCAGGCCCAGTGGCACACACATGTAAACCCAGTGACTCAGGAGACTGAGGCAGGAGAATTGCCAGTTCAAAGCCAGCCTCATCAATTTAGTGAGGCCCTAAACAACTTAGTGAGACCCTGTCTGAAAAATAAAAAATTTTAAAAAGGGCTTGGGATTGGGCTCAGAGGTCAAGCAACATTGGGTTCAATTCCTGGTACCAAAAAATAAAATATATTTAAAATGACACAACATATTTGTTGTCTTTAGGTGTTCCTCTCACCTGACAATAGGTGAGAACTGAGTTTATTTACCAGGTCTGACCCAGAACTTAAAAACTGAACTGTGGCCATTCTCCCCACACTTAGAGGGGAGGAGTCTGCTATGAATGTCTTTTGAAAAGAAAAAAAAAAAAGTTTTAATAATGCCAGATTGGACAAGCCGCTCTGCAAAAGATTCTCTGAAACACTGACATTTTCCCTTCAGAAAGTTGATTTCTCCCATCCACAAGAATAATCAGAGATTTGGCGATCATCTTCTTAACTGCTAACTTCCTATCTAAAAGCTTCATCCAGGCTTTTGTCATAAAATGGGAAAAACTCTCCCTGTTTTTTTTCCTTTGTTTTTGTTTTTTTGGGGGGTGTTTATTTGTTTATTTTTAGCAATGGTGTTTATGACTGTGCTGTCACTGAGAGTCTTTCTAAAAAACAAGGGATGTGGGACCAAAATGTTGCCAAATAACAGAGAAGCTTAATATTACAAGGGAGGGTCAAAAGGAAAGGGGCATATTAAATGCAATAAACAAAAAACATTCACTCCACCCTCCTACCACACTTGCCACAAGGGACATAAGCAATAACTGCAGCACAAATCTCTAAATTTAAGAAAACAAAATTTTGTTCCCAGAAACATAATAAAGGACAAATAAAGCCCAGGTCCAGTCTTTTTTCTGCAAAGTAGTCTTTAAAATGAGCCTTTTCTATGGCAGTTTTATGGCCCTCATAAGCAATCATATTTTGTTTCCTTTAACTATGAAATTCAATTTTATCTCAAAAAATACTCCCAACTATAGAGAAAAAGTCAAAGATCATACCTAACTCCTCTCAGAGAAAAAGATTCAGTATTTGTCATATATTCTTTATATTCATCTAGGTATTATTCCTATATTATAAAGCGCATAATTGAGGAGAAACAGTTTTTCTCCTAAGGGTCTTGGCTGTTATTTTGTTACTTCATTCATTTTTTCAGCTTACTTTCTAGTATCCATATCTTCACTTAAAAAAACAACTAGTTCCTTCTTCTTGAATTATCAATATGCTAAAGACCTGTAGGAAGGGAAGTGGTGGCCAGGACTACAGCTTTGCCAGCATTCTTTCTCCACATCCTTTGTCTTTCAACTAGCCTGCCTGCTTCCTCTGTCTCTTTTCATTCAAGCTTTCCTAAAATACGCAAGCCTTTTCTTCTTTACTTTCTGTTCCCAATGTATTCAATAATTTAACCTAGCTTCCATCTTCACCGCTTCCTCTCTTCCTGGTCATTGATGACTGACACTGCCAAATACAAGGAAAGTTTGCAGTTTATGTCCTTTTTATTTTGCTTCTCATGAGCGTTCAACACAATCTGTGTCTTTTTCCTTCACATTCCATTGGTTCTCCTCCTACACCCATGACTTCGTCTCTTCCTCATCCTTCACTGAGTTCTATTCTTTAAATGCAGCCATTCTCTAGAATGGACTCTGACTCCATTCCTCATCTCTTCAGTCTCTCCACTCTCTACTTTAATGTGTTCATCCACTTCTGCCATTTTAATTATCCCCAGCAGTCCAAAAATCCTGCTCTTCTCTCTCTCCTTGATATGGACACATATCTCCAAATGGTACATCCAAGTCCACCAAGTCCACTTAGATGGATATTCCAAAAGACTCCACAAATTTAACGAGTACCATCAGTGGATTATCTATTATCTTCTTTTCCAATCCTCCTCCTCCTCATTGATACTCTATTCAGTTTATTCTAATATGAGAGTACTAGAGAATTTGGTAATGCATCCTAATCTTGGTTTGGTTAGAAGGCAAGAGAAAAATAAGGAACTGTTCCTAGTAAGTACAGACCATTCCTCCTATTTCTTTAACAGTAGAGAAGAGAGGGATTAGTCTTTAGGGGAGAGCAGATGTGAAGACATCACCTTTTATGATGGGGAAAAACCTAAGCAATTTTGCAGTTGTGGGAAGGTAAAGAAAAAAAGATTGAAGATAGAGACAATAAAAGGCTAGGCACCAAACCCTGACAACTATGAAGGAGACAGTAGGAAGGCCTTTCTTCTTGCAGGCATGTTATACATTCTTCATGTGACATTTGCTTTAATAAATTCATCTCTAGTCTGCACCATTCATTGCATTAGTAAATAAATAATAATAAACAATTTTGAAATATTTATATGAAATCTTTAACCTTTACATTTATTTTAGCAGCAACAGCTAGGCAAAAAACTGCAATTAGGCATAATTTGTACAATTAGTTAAATCAAGAGTTCCTTTTCCCTTTCAAACTTTCTTTTGTATATACATATATATATATATATTCCATTCCTAATCAATATGAAGAATTCTTTTCATTCAATCTACACAACTGATATCTTTCAATTAAAACTCTAACTTTTTAGAAAACTCATACTCTGAAATCAACATGTTCCTTCAATTTTTTCAGGTCTCTGTCCCATCAGATTTTGTTCTTGTTGTAATCTACTTGTTAAATATCCCTGTGTAATACCCTATGTCTTTAATTATGAAAATTGTTTTCCTGTACAGTTTTCAAATGTTGTGGCTTCTTTATTCAAGTGAATAAATCCACCTTCCCATTCTAACTTTTGTAGGGGAGAGAGAGAGAGAGGGAGAAGGGAGGAAGCAGAGAGTAGACAAGGAAAATAAGAGATGAGGAGGGGTTGGAGCAGTGGCTCAGCAGTTGGAGAGCTTGTCAGGCATGTGCAAGGACCTGGGTTCAAATCCCAGTACCACATACACAACTAGGTGTCAGAGAAACAAAGGCCAGATGAAAAAATAAACAAAAATTGATTCTCTCTTTCTTTGTTTCTCTCTCTCTCTCTCTCTTTATTTTTGTTAAGAGAGGAAGAGTCTGTACAAAGCAGAGGGTACCAGCTCAATGTTCTTAAGGAAACTACAGATCTAATTGAATAGTATTTTAAAAGTTCTAAGCACCAACAAAGGCGGATCATTTTCCCGCAGGTTACTCAGAAAGAAGTGATAATGGTGTGGGTAAGTGGGAGGTACTGCTTGGGGTTTCAGAGACTGGAGAGCTACCCGGAGCTGAAAGCTTCTTACAAGAAGTAACAATTTGCCAGGAAAGGAAGGCGGCTTCCTTTCTCCCTTCCTTCGCTTCTCCCACCTCGAAGTCCTCATCATTTTAACTCTCTTGCACTAATGCTTCCTCCTCAGCTGCACTTAGTGAGAAATGCACAAAATTGGCCATATGGAGGCAGCGCGCTAAGGCAGGAGTGCCATGACCTTACTGCCTCAGTTGAAATCCTCAGCTCCAGTGTCTGGACGGGGAGGTGGGAGGAGCACAGGAAATGATTACCCTCTGGCTTCTCCTCCCACAGAAGCCCTGCCCCCTCACACTAGGACAGTGGAGAGATTAGCTTTCCTCTTCCTCCTAGTTCAGTCCTTGGCTAATAGGAAAGGCCCCGCAGAAGCTAAGGAGCTGCTCGCTGTGCCTGATAACAGTGCATAGATAGAAGACAGGGCTTCCCGGCTGGGAGGAGGGAGGAGCGCTGAAGATCCCTGCCTGGGCTGGCTGATCTAAGCAGTCAAAGTGGGCAGCTGAGTGCTTGAAAGAGGATTATGCTCGCACTAGAAATAAGCAGTAAGTGAGTGAATGTATGACTTAGAAAAGGATTAATCCCTCTGGGGTTATGGGGTAAACTAGAAAATGTTGCTTAACTCTAGAGTAAAACTATAAGGCTTCCTTCTCTTTGTACTGTGTGTGCCTTTTGGAGAGTTGGGACTTAAGTTACAAAATCAGAACTCTGAATGCCTCCTTCCACTCAGGAAATGCCAACTTCTACTTGGAGTAGTTGGGGATGTAATCTTCTCTGACCCAGCCTTTTCCCAGGAAAATGTACTACTAAATCAGATAAGGAGGTGGTATTAAATTGAAGAGTTGGAATTTGATATTGGCAGAAATTGCAGTTTTGAGTTATGTCCTCTGAGTACTGAGGTTTATACATCTATTAGCAGTGATTGTCAACAAAGTCTGGGGCAGGGGGTTAAAAGGAGAAAATTAAGAGCTTTTTATGTCAAAGAGGCTGACAAGTCCATATACAAAGGATTAAATACAAAAATTATATAATAAATAATAGATGAGCATTGAAGAAAAAGCATTAAATGGGAACAGCAGTCCCATAAATGCATAAAAATACATAGATAAAATTTAGTGAGGAAAAGAAATTCTCATTTCAATGGTTTTTTGTGCTAGCCAAAAATTTCACAATGTTTACAAAGTCAAGACAATGATTCAGGAATACATCAATTATTGCTGTACATTATTAATACTGTTGCCGGGCAAGATCTGTGGTTCTCTGGTCAGCAAGTTCTGGCAATGAAGCCACCGCCGCTGGTGCAAAGAATTCTGGGATGTCTGACAGTGAAATGGATGGAAGGACTCACATTCCATCTCTACTTAATGTCCTTTTGTCCAGAAATCGGGTCATGCAAATGAGCTACTTGGTACGTATACAGATCAATATTTGGAAAGGTGTTTCTAAATGTTTTTGCATTAGAGGGTCTCTGGACAATATCTTATGGCAACCAATGAACTAAAAGGATACAAAACCAAAGTGATAGGAAGGAAGTCAGCTTGACTGAAACCAACCTTGTTCTTTCTGTTTTCCATCAATCCTGAAATGGAACCTCAAATGAGGACAAGAGTCGTAATAGAGAGAAATACTGTGGCCATCTGTTCTGTTCTGAGTGGCTGAGTTCATTAATGTATGAATGAGAATTTGAATTTTATTTATGCATTCTAATAGTTGAAGATTCAGAAGTATCTTATTACAGTGAAAAACACAAAAATAAGAGGTATGTTTATGGGGGGAGTAAATATATAAATCTGTTTTTTTGAAATGTTATAAAAAATAAACAGATAAGAATTGTCCCAAGTATAAAGAAGATTCATATCATGGTCACTGAAGTATGTATTTCCTTCCCTAATGAGATGGGGATCCTAACATGACATAGTAGCTTAAAGTATAAAAATTTATTTTTAATGTAGTTAATATCTAAAGCAAGGTTTCAAAAAGCTTCAACTATAATTAAGAATGTAGTGCTTTTATTGCCCATTTATTACTGGTGTGAAGAAAAAGATGGCATTTGTTGTATTCCTATCAGCTGTTGCATTGGGGATGAAAAGGACTCAAACATTATCATTCTCCTTTGTGCAACCATAAAATGATTGTCATGGTCTATGTTCTTTTCCAACTTTATAACTTATAATTATAGATTTTGCTATGGGGGAGTTGGATGGGAGTGGTCATTGGGACCAATAATAAGAATAAGAAAAAGAGAAAATAATAAAATGCCAGTAAAGTGTATTTTAAAAGGTGGACTGTACTCTTCCAACTTTTTGAACAACCTAGTTTTGAAATTTGTCTTTGAAAAGTAATTTCAGTTGTTTTTTCCAAGGTTAGCATCCATCTGATTTATAGACAATATTAAAAATGGAGATTTTATTATCTGTGTATTACTTCTCTTAAAAACCTGTTGAAGACATTAAAATAAAACATTTAACAGGTGAAGCCTTAAGCATAGTATAATTATAAATGAAGTTTTCATCTTTAAGAAAAATGTGCTGTTACTCTTTACCCTCCCACCCCCAAGAAGCCAAATAATACTTAGACAATCATTTAATTCTGGAAAATTCATAATCACATATATATATATATGGACATTTATAACTGTTATAGGGGGAAATATAGAAGAATCTAAAGACTGGGGTGTGGGCGATGTGGGGGTGACTATGGATTAGGATCAAATGCATTTCTTGTTGTTACTTCATATGCATTTATGATTGTACAACAACTCAACTCCTTTATTTAAAAAAAAGAAAAATGTGCTAGAATTCTTCAAAGAATTGTTTATCTCAAAGTGTTAAAGAATCTTTTCTGGAACTACAAAACAAAAGCAAATCATAAGAATATTGAGAAAATGATTAAAGGCATAATTTGAATGGGGGAGGCTAAGTAGAAATACTTAATAATGATAAGCCAGCTGTGTTAAAACATCTGCTGTTGTACATGAGGGGGACGTGGAGGATGAGGCATATGGCTGGTAACAAGGCTAAATAGAGACTTTTATCTTTGAAAAGTTTTATGTGGGAATTAAGATTATTAATGGAAAGAAACTAAATGATCATTTAAAATTATTCTTTCACAAGAAAAGTAAAGAACAAGGATATGGAAAACTAAGCAGTGATGAAGACCTCGAAATAATTGTTGATCCAAAGCAGGTAAGTGGATGCTTACATTCGTTTTCTATTGTTGCGTTGTAGATTTTAGACAGTTGAAGCCCACTGGGCGTTCAGCTCTTCCCTGACAGCTGTGATGGCCTGCCTAGCTGAGGCCTGCACACCAAGGTAGATTTTTGAGAGCAAACAAGCCTCCCCCTATGACATCTCTGATCCACTGACTCCTACACAATGCCACTATGGTCTGTATGTAAGATGGTGAGAGATAAAGACAGAACAAGATAAGAGAACTTTTGAAAAACTAAAAGCTCCACTTGGTAAAATGAGTCAAAACAACAGTGATAATTTGGGGGAAATAAGAGATTTAAATAAGAACAGGCCAGTACGTTATTTTGAAAATGAGAAACACTACCATTAGCACATCTTCTAAAACAGCAAATATGATTTAGAGGGAGGGGGATAAAATGTGGAAAATTGAGAACTTTAAATGTATGTCTTGCTCAATTTAATTTCTCATATTGCCTACTATTTAAATTTAGAGATGATTTAAAAACAAAAAAGAAGAGTCTACTTTATAGTCTGTACTGTTGCTCTTAATTTGAGAAACCTCTAGCGTGGATGTTATATGGGCCCATAAGGAGAAATGAAAACTGCTTAATAGACCATAAACAATGACATACCAGGTAGTGGAAGGTATCCAGCCCATGACAACGAATTGGCACTAGCCCTTAACATCTTTGTTAATTATCAGAGAGACAAGATAACTGTACATCTATTTAATGTTTAAGTGGCACTGCATTTCAGGGCCATGGAAACCCAGGTGTTAATAGAGTGGTAATTCAAAGGGACTTGAGTAAATGAAGAGATTAGAAAGAAAAGCCATCAGTAATTTACAGACAGACAAGCTGAATTTGGACAGTTTTTTAATCATGTAGTTTGTTTTGCATCATAGTGATTACTTTTAAGGAGCTTTGTGTATATTTCTGACAAAAGGGAAAATAGCCAACAGAAGGTAGCAGTCAAAAACAATTGGCTTAGAGGTTTGTTAGGCAACTGAAGAAGTCTTAAAAAAAAAAAAAAAACTGGCCGAACAAAGGCAACTCCATGAAGTGCGGCACATATTGTTGTCACAGGGTTCACTCAAACTGCTCCTGAATTTGTCTTGCCTTATCACGCTCTCTGGCTCCTGAGTAAAACTGAGCAGGGAGTGTGTGGGGTTGGCCCTGCATTTTGCTGTTTGGTGCCAAATTGTCAGTTTAGTTAATAAGGTAAGTGGGGCTGGAGCCCATGTGCTCTGCTGAGCTATTAACTCTTACGTAACTATGCCAGATACATCACTTGGGCATACAAACTACATCTCCTGATCCTGCCCATAGACTGGAATTCTCATTAAAGGACCAGACCTACCTGGTGAATAAACTAGTAAAATACATTTGGGTATATTAGGAGAACATAAATATGTACATATTTTTTCTCTTAAATATCTATATTTCTATATTAAAATGAAATTTCATTTTTATCTCTGCTTTAATCATATAGAAGATAAATTCTTATCTTTTTATTCTATTTTATACTCTTCTTCCTCAAAGCTTTTTCCTTCCTTTTTCATTTTTTTATTTTTTTTGGTTAAATTTTTGTGTCTTAACTAAATTTTGGTGTTCAGAAAACTACATAATAATATACTGAAATCATTGAGGTGGAAAGCTCAAGGAAATTACGGTGACTTCCACAAAATTCATACTGTTGTGACTAACCACAGCTTATTAACTGTTAAGGGATCTTCAAGAAAAGAGAGAACCAAGTCCCCTGGTTCTTCAGAAGCTGTCACTTTCCTTACTAGATGGAATGAGGGTGGGTTCAATGCGCTCAGAGTCCTGGTTGGCCTCTGCCATGATCATGCTCCTTCCAGTTCCACTGTACAAACTGGCACCATTTGGTGGTGGCCCAGCTTTGCTGAGTCATCATGACAAAACACATTTCAGAAAATGAGTGATTGCAAATGTGAGCTGGCTGTGATGTTGGCCTTTGGCAGAAAGAGTGTTCCTTCCTTGTTCACATTGTGAGCAAATCCTACATCAAAACAATGACAGTGTTGGTTTTTTGCAGTGTAATGAGTCTTTATAAAACTACAAAAAATCATTAATTAGTTTAACAGATTGACAAATTGTGTGTGTGAGAAAATACATTTGCTTATAAGAAATGGAATACACTTAATCTCATAGATAAGAGGTTATATATACAAAGTAATTCACACGTACTGTCTATAACAAAACCAAAGTTCTGTAGCCCTATATAAAATTTTGTTAAGCAGCCTCATGTTCGTTCTGTGATTTTGCAGAAATCTAGTAGAAATTTGTTTGTCAATCTTCATGTAATTGCAAATACCTTTTTCAGTAACTGATGCCAAAAGAAAATCTAAGGAAAATAAATAAAATAATTGCAGTGTTGTGATGGGCGCAAGTCTACTAATCACATTAAATCCATCACTCAGAAGCTGTGGCTTTACAAATGCTGTGCGAGCTATATGCCGTTTTATCAGTCATGTGATTTGCAAGTCTTGTACTGGTACAGAAAGCCCACAGTCTTGCTTATATAACCAAATGCAGCACATAGTGTATGGATTTTATTCCCCCTGGCAGCTCTCA
Organism: Aplodontia rufa; assembly: GCA_004027875.1. Lineage (NCBI taxonomy): Eukaryota > Metazoa > Chordata > Mammalia > Rodentia > Aplodontiidae > Aplodontia > Aplodontia rufa. The sequence goes on from PVKS010002098.1 coordinate 35,598, forward strand.
TTCAAGAGGGTAAAAAATGATTTTGTGTTATTTCGATATGGGAAAAAAAGAAGTAAGTTTTAGAATGTGTAAGATTTTATTCTTGAAAGGCAACACTGTACTTCTCTCTTGGTGAAATTTTAAAAATATCCTAGAGAATTTATAAATTACTGTTGATGTCCCAAAGTAATAGGTGACATACAATATATACACACACACACAGTTACATTGGGATCAGAGTCCTATTTTCCTCTAGAAATCCCCAGAGTTTTTAAACTTCAAGCATAGGAAAATAATCAAAGAAAATGTGTTAAAATAAAATCTTAATGCCTCTAAAACCCAGACATTTGACATAAAAATAATAAATCTATAGTGAGTGAATACTAAAATTGGCTTTCTAGAATAAATATTAAAAAGTAGTTCTTAAATATATATTTTGTATCTTTGACTTCCATGAGAAGCCCAACTAACATGGGGGTAAAGTAGGGGGAAACGTGGGATTGGGGAAATCTAAAGGGAGGAGACCATGGAATGGCGTCAGCCTTGGCTTGCTCTGTCACTATGCATTTGTTCATGATTGTATGGCAACGATTCCCTCCTAAATGTAAGACTATCTTGAATGAATAAAAAAAAATATTCTTGCCTGATTGGAGGAGGGGGGTCTTCTTTAGAAATTACTCTCATGGGACTAGAGCGGTAACTCTCAGGTTATGGAGCTTGCCTGGCATGCCCGAGTACATGGGTTCAAATCCCAGTACCTACTTACACAACTAAGTGTCAGAGCAATGAAAGCCATGTGAAAAACTCAATAAAAATTGATTTTCTCTCTCTATCTCTCATACTGTCCTTCTCTCTTTAAAAAAAAAAAATTAGTCTCATGGGAACATGAATTTTCTTCTGAAATTACTGAGATTTTAGCAGGAAGAAAGGGAGAGTAGAGGGTCAAGTGCCTTAAGTAAGGATTTTAAAACATTAACCACTCTTAATAAATAATAAATTCATTCTATTTTAAATTAACTTTAATTAGGGTCCACTTAATTCAAGATTTATCATATGCTGAACCTAGACAGCTTTTCTCCTAAAATATTCTCAAATTTCAAGTAAACTTTAAGGATGTAACAAAGACCAACATAAAACTATAGATTATTATGATTATTACAGTTACGTGAAGGATACAGTTATAGAGTCAAGCATTGCAAAAATGGGCTTAACAAAATGCTGAGGGTCTGCTTGGTTGTGGGACTCAAGTTGCAGGTGTGTACTCTTCAGTGCAGTGAAGTGGGAAAATGTCAAATGCCAGCCAGTTCCATGGGGAGCAAGTGTACAAATCTCAGAGCTGTAGTTCTCAGCTGCTTCAGATTCCTCTGGAGGGCTTTACTATAACAGAAATGGCTAAGTCCCACCCCAGGGGTTTTGGATTATGTGATCTGGGGTGGAGCCTGAGAATTTGCATTGTTAAGTCCTCAGCTGTTGCTGCTGATCCGTAATTATCAACCAGAGAAAATATAGTCTTTTTTTTCCTTTATTGATGGTATCAGGGATTGAATCCAGAGCCTCACACATGCTACCACTGAGCGACATCCCCAGTCCTTTTTATTTTATTTCAAGACAGGTTTTTGCTAAGATGCTTGAGCTGGCCTTGCAGTTGTGATCCTCCTGTCTCTGCCTCCAGAGTAGCTGGGATTGCAGGTGCTCACCACTGTGCCTGACAGTGCAGTTCTAAAGGGGAAAAAATATACATGTGACTTTTGATAAATTTCACATTCTTCACTAGGGCATTACCCAGAAAATTTAAAACTGGAATTCACAGGCAAGCAGTGTAATAATACTGAAAATGAGAAAAACCACAGTCATGCAACCAAAGATACTTAAAAACCCAAGTTTGCATAAGTCTAAACTCTACATGGTAGCCTTGTAGTACTGAACCTGTCTGAGCCTGAGCTCAGTTTTCCTCATTTGTAAAATAATACTCCACTCTTTCCATCTCCTAGAATTTGTCTGAGATAAACATGCTTGATAAGTTTTAAATCATGTAATCATTTTACTTAGCAAGTTGCCCCCACACAACTTCAATTTAAGAAACAGGGACTTTCAGATCCAGAAAGGTGACTAGAGCTCCTAGTTAGGCACAAAGAGCACTGGGAATCAGCCCCTCCTCATGACCTCTACTACAATGCTGTTTCTATCACTCCACAGAGCTCTGTACCATCACCCATAAGTGGGTTAAGACACTATTTCACTCCATGCTCTATTATGCAAAATAACTATCTGCTAGGAATTATTATACAGGGCCAACATTTACTTATTAAATCCTTTTGTATGCATAGACATTCCAGCAAACACTCCTTAATCGTTTTCTTCCCTCTTGGCTGGTAGGCATTTTCAAAAGAGAAATGCCCTTCCCAGCAGACATGTGCACACAGACGGCTAAAAGGTGATTGTCAACAAGCACTGTTCCTCTCATCACCTTTCCTATCAAACGGAGGGCTTTGAGACACAGCACCATGGAGAGACAACACACCCTTCTTAGCCTAAAACTTTTCTGAAAGTCTCTTTTAAATTTTGTAAGACAGAAGCAGTGGATATTAGAACTTCTGTAATCGTTTTCTAAAGGAAAAGAAAAGACAGAGTCACTCCTTTATCTGCATAGCACATAAGCATTTAAACAGGAATGCAGTTCTCTCCTAGTGGTCATCCTGGGAATAAACCCCAAAAAAGGAAATAAAAGCCAACTTAAAATTAAAAGAGCAAGTATAACAGATTAACAAAAAGACACCCAGCTTCCTTCTGGTACTAACAGATAGCATAGTCCAGCCACCATATAAGCAGTTGGCCTCAGTCTCAGACTCATAAATAGCAAGAAGGATGAGGGCGATATGTGTTATTGCCCTATATTCAGTGCTTTCTTGGCCATATCAACATGGTGACTTAAGTATAATTCAGATCCCATTTACCTGTCTCTTGGTGTCATGTGTAACAGTCTTTCTTATTACCTTCTTGGAACTTTTTAGTTGGTCAGCAAGAACAGAAACCCTTGCAGAGTTGCAGAGAGGAGCCGACTTCTTTAGTTTGGGGACTTTAGTTCCCCTGAAGCAGGGGAACCCGGTGACACTCAGAACACAGCACATTATGCAGTGTGGTGACCTGATTACGCTCACAGTAGCCAGAGACTCATTAGTGATTTCCTCACAGAAGACTAATCAATGAGAAATGGCTAAATGAAAAGAAGCCAGATTTATGTACTATCTACCTGAAATCAGCATTGGCGTAAACAAAGACCCCCTATTATAATACAATCAACTCCATTTTGTCTGCGAAGCTATTTGTCATCAATAAATATTGTACAAGGAAAGGGAAAGTTTTCCAGTAAGTAGAAAACAACTGAAATGAAACGGTCACCCTGTATTTTATTCCTAAATATTCCCCATTTATATCAAGGAATATAAAAAACATTCCAAGTTATTGATTATTTACAGGGAAAGTCATAGTCACGCAAAAATATGTTACTCTATGTTTTCCCTGTAAACTCAAATTTTCTATTGTTCCTTTAATTTTGTGCATTTCAGTTTAAGTGTACCCGTTCCCCTAAATATCACCTGTCTCTAAGTGAAACTAAAAAACTCAAAAGGCAAACCTAATACCTTCATTTCAGAATCTTCTGCCAGCTTCCTGAAATCTGAAGGCATTAGGACAGAAAATGTAAAGGGTTACTCTTCATAGAGCGTTACGGAGGCCTTGTGAGAGCTTGAGTAGGGATCCATTGCCCTAGTTTCTAGTCTTGGCTTTGTTCCTTCTTAAGCAGAAGACTTTGGAGTAAGCAATTTAAGTTTTCTGGGTTTCCGTTTCTTCATCTGTGCAAAGGAATAATACCATCTGGATCAGATGTCTGTTGTGAGGCTCAAATGGGAAGACTTCCTTGGAGGGCTCATGTGTAGCTCCGCCTCCTCTGGTCAGAGCCAGGGACAGGAGCCAGGGCCTTGGGTGTTTTGTCTGATACTCTCTCCACTCATACTTCCTGAGTGATGAGCTGGAAATGGTTAGATCCTCACAGCTGCACTTTGACTGTTTCTACCAGTTTGCCTGGGTGTTCTGCACCCCTTCCACAGGACACTAGCAGATACTCAGGTCTGGCACACTGTCTATGGTGCCAGTTCCTGTGCCGCACTGTGTCATTGGCATTGTGATTATAAAACAGAATGTGTGCTTGCAACTCATACACATTGGGTGAGATCAGGACCTTTACAGTCAGAACAGGCTGTGGCCACATAGCAACCATTTTATTTTGGGAAAATTAATGGGTCTCTCTGAGCCTCTGGCTGAGAAAAATAATATCTACTTCATAAAGTAGTTGGGAGGATTAAATAAGTTCCTGAATATAAATGCTTAGCCAGGTGTATGGCAGGTAATAAGTTCTTTACAAATGGCAGGCACTGAGCTGAGAGTTGAAGGTAATATTCATAGATTTATTAGCTAGAGGATCCCTTTGGATTTGAGGGGGGCTGAGTTATTATGATTTAAATGATGCAGTTGTTTTTGTGGTCAGAGATACAAAGGCCTCCTCTGATTAGCCAGGTACAGAAATCTGGGTAGTAATTGGAAGTGAGGCATGAGCCAGCCCCACTAGAGTGGGCAGCGCCTACCTATGCCAGCTGACTACCACCTTGGTGGAAATGGGTGCAGGGACACTGCATATACTAACTTTTCAAGATATACAATCTGCTTCTTTTTAGTATTTACAAGCAATTTTAAAACATTTAGATACTGTATAAATAAAATAATGAGTGCCCTGCCCTTGGGGTCCCAGTTAATGACCTATTCTCAAAGGAGAACAGCGGGTTGACATAGGGTCTGTGCTCACCTATTCTATTTAACTCCTTTTTTACACTTCCCAACTTGAAAACTAAGCTACCCTAGTTGTTAATCTGATTTAAATAATGGAAGTTAAGGTATGATTGCCAGGTAGCCTTAAGTCTCTAGAAAGTTCAAGTATCTTAAAAGGGAACCAGTTAATCTAAAATGTTAAAAAAATGCCACTTAAAAATGAGTAGGACAGATATTCACGAGCAGGAAGTATTAAGTCTGTCTCACCACCTTGTAAGGTAGCAAGCAAGCACCCTGCCATCCTCTGCCAACCCACCTTTCCCAATTTTCCAGATAGTAATGCAATTTTCAGGGCTCAGTTAAAAACTATCATCACCAAGAGAGAGGTCATAAGTTGCCACCTCCAATTCAACAAATATCTGAAATACCATTATACGTCTATGTTAAGACATTAATGTATGATCCATATTCCTTACATGCAGGGGGAAAAAAGGAAAAAACCCATGGGCTTTCAAGTTGGAAAAATATATAGATGTAAAGTCATTTTCAAATAGCCCGAGTTTTCTTCTTTTTTATCTAATAGGGAAAAGTGAGACTGGCAGTGTGTTTAATCAATGAAAAAATACATGCATAATTGAAATGATGTAAGCTGACTTGCTGAGCGTAAAAATGATGTGATAAGTGAAAGTAACAGACAGGATGGTAGTACTTAAAATGCTCAGCCATTTGGAATACAACTTGAAAATAAACCCATTCAACCTCTCATTGTGGAAAATGTACCGTGGTGCTTTTACTTTTTGTTATTAAGTAGGTTCACATGCTCAATATGAACATTGTAGGCTTCAGAGCTAGAAGGAATGTCAGAAAATAAAATATTCCAGTGCTTTAAAATCCTGCTCTCTCGGACCCGTTCCCAGCCGCCCTGAATGGGGGAGAGGCATCTACGTACATGGTGACATCTCTTATGGAGCAACTCTGGTGTGCAGACAAGCTTTGTGTGATCAAAGGGAGCCACTGCTGAGGAGCTTCGTCATGTTTGGATCTAGCTCAAACAAAATAAGTGAGTCTCAGAGTAGGGAGGTAGCTTAACTGCACTCACCAAGCTATTTCACATCACAGGCAATGTAAGAACTCGGGCTTGTGGTCTCTAGTCTCAGGTTAATTCCTCTACCCTGTACCTACCTTCCTAAAGTGCAAAGCTGCTTACCCTCTCTTCTAAAGTGTCTTATATTGATAAGCTAGGTATGCAAGTCAAAACCAGAACACTCACCTGAGAAAAGTGTGTATTTCAAGTGCAGAGCTCAAAGTATACATATTTGACAGATGATTATGAAAGGATGTTTATGTAAGTTTCTTCCTAATTCTTCAAAAGAATTTCTCACAAACCCAATGACAACTCACAATACATCAGGTATAGATACTAACAATTTGCAAAGCAACTTTGAGGTCTCCTGGTCTACCCCCAACCAGATCTGCACAGGGTTTCCTCCGTGTTTATACAGACTGTTTTTTTGTTTTTGTTTTGTAACAGGAATTGAACCCAGGGGCACATAACCATGGAGCCACATCCCCAGACCTTTTTTTTTTTTTTTTTTTTGAGACAAGGTCCCACTAAATTGCTTGGGGCCTCACTAAACTGCTGAGGCTGCCTTTGAATTTGCAATCCTCTTACCTCAGCCTCCTGAGCTGGTCTTGCTGGGCCTTCCCACCTGGCTCAGTTTGTCCTTTCCCCTGAGAGGGCCGTGGAGACTGTGAACCAAGTCTGCAGTTCAGCATCCGGGCTCCTAGCCCATGTACTTGAAGTCAGCAGCCAGTGCTCTAAGGAACCCTGCGGGTGAACTTACTGATTATGGATGGGGTCAGCCTCAGTTGTCAGGAGGGTTTTGAAAATCAGCTGTGATTGGAAATAGTTGTACTGAACAGTTTATGTTCAAAATTCAAAACCTGATAAAAATGACTAAGAAACAGGAAGACTGAACCAGTTTTTAATTTCGTTCAGTTTTATTACTTTAAACACTTAAGCTGCAGTGACAGTTTGGAGCATAAGCTTCCCTGCCTTCTCTTATGATTTAAGACCTAAATGCCTGCAATCTGTCCTTGCCCTGACCTTGTCCTTTCTCTGACTGGGCTTTCCTTTCACTCCCATCTAGACTTTGTGGCTGCCTCTTTTCTCCTCTGCCTGGCCCCATTCTGAGGGTCCTGCAAGAGGAACGTCTCTTGTTCTGACACTGCACGTACAGGCTTTGACAGAAACGCAGTTCTTGCAAACCTCCTTCTTTAAATGCTCCATTGCTTCCTTCCCTTTGTCCAAAACAACTCCATAATTCTGTCATTCCAGTTTTTAGTCATTAATTTTGCACGTGGTCAACCCCCAATTGGAGTGAGAGCACTTCCTTCCGATCTTGTGATCTAAGAAACACACACAGAGAAGACCATTCAATACAATTGGTATTTATTCCACATCAGAGTATTTTTTTTGGCCAAATGACCTCATTCTTGAAGTATATGAATAAGTGACTTATAAAAGAAATGGTGAGAGAATGTATCATCTCGGCTTTGTGCTGGATGTTCTGAATAGAAAAAAAACATTCATTCATCCCTTTTTTCCAATAAAATTATCTCATTTGTATAATTAGTGAATAATTAATTAATTTTTGTTGTAGAGAAACACTAATCATAAAAGCAGTTTTATTCCAGACAAGAGCTGTCCAATTACCACTTCCCTGCACTCCCAACTTCTGTCTTTAAACGTCAAATGTGTCTCAAAATTGACACATTAATTTTTGTGAACTATGGGAGTAGTCCCAGAAGAAAAAGGAGCGATGCTACCTCAGTGGTGGATTTTAGCACAGGATAAAGGAAATGGAAGCTCACAGATAGGGTTAGATATTCTTAAATTTTTAAGCTAATATTCTAAAATCTTAGAAATTTTGCATGGTTTTTTTTAAAAATGAAAGAAACTCATTTTTCTCTAAATGAATTATCAGGATTATACTTCTGTTCAAACACCAAGGAATTTGGTTTAAAATCATACCCTTGGGGTCAGGACTTTCATGAGCAACGGCAGTCTTGTCCTGTGGACCCCAACACTGCTTGGCTTAGTAGTGGGTACCTAAAGCATAGAGAGAACCAGTGCTTCTCACTGTCTGAAATAAAAGGCTAAGTCCTCAGTTGGGCCAGCAGGCTGTGCATGGCTGCCCAACCCCTAACTCCCCCATCTCCCCTGTCTGTTGCCAACTCAAGGCCACGCTCCACTCCTGCTCAGCAACTTAAAGTTTCCCAGGTGAGCTGCTCTCTCCCCCTCTGTGCCTCAGCACTTGCTCTTTGTTCTGCCCATGTATGTGTATAAATAATAAATCACAAATACATTTGATGGTTCTGCTAGGAATAGAGGGCTATAGATTAGAGGGAAGGAATATGGTCCTGGTCAATGACCCTTGAAGAATCAGAATGGTAAGAGAACAGAGAGGGAAGGAACGAGTTCCCCTTGGCTCTGTAGATGAGCACACTTCTCAAATCCTATTGAGGAAACTGAGCGGGAAAAGACAAACAAAATCAAAGCCTCTTCCTTAAAAGAAGGAACAAAGAAACAAAAAAATCTGATATTCTATTATTTCGAGAAATTTGATATGTAAACAATTTTGCTATGTGTTGTGGGGAGAATGCATAGCTATATTTTGTATATGAATGCTTTTTGTATTTCTGAAAAAAATTTTTTTCAGCTTACCTCTCTACTGTTCCCAAGAGTCTTCTTCTGGTGTGGTATGCAGGGAAGAGTCTGGAGGGCCAGGTCAGGGGATGCTGGTGCCCTTGGACTTTCAGCTTTCAAGAAGGAGAACTCTTCACTTTTAGAAACTGCTTCTAAAACAAATATATGGACACATTTAAATTTTATTTTCTCAATTATGAGTAACTTAAAATAACTTCAAGGGGAATACTGAATGTTGATTTTGGAGGAAAAAAGGAAAATTATTTTGATGGAAATGATCCAACATGTTTCACTCATTTACTGTATACAAACTTATTTACAGCTGTTTTCTTTCATAAGCATTTTCTAGGCGCTTTGATATAGCCAGTCATGGCCCTTAACAAGCTATCAGTGTTATGCAGCCCTGTTGTCCACAGGCAGTTCTGGTGCTGGGCAGAGCTGCCTGAGGGCTGATGAGCGCTCAGAACTCTAGGTTGTGCATTATGTCCTCTCCTCTGGTCAGAGTCCTGAGAAAGCATTCCTACTGCTCAGTGCATTCCTAGGAGGAGACTTGGGCTTTGAGAGCAATGTTTAGGACTTGTTTTTTAGAGCTTGTCCACTCAAAGATTATTGCGTGGACCAGTATCACCTGGAGGTGGTTAGAAAATGGTACTCTGAGCCTCAGACTCCAGGGTTAGGGCCCAGGAATCTGTTTGAGCAAGCTCTCCAGGGGAATCACCGTGGCTCTTGAGAATCACTGATTTAAATTATCCCCATTTTTAGTGTCAGGAAAGAATCATTATTACTTCAGTAAAGATTTTAAATTTTTCTTCCAGACCTACAAAAGGACGAGAGTTAAGACTAGCTGAGTATCTTAAATCCTAACTATGCAAATATCTCTGCCCAGTTTCAATCATGAAGTTGAACCTCAGTAGTTCTCAATCAACCTGTGACCCAGATTGCTATAAAATGAAATTATAAATAATAGAGATAAAGAGGTAAAGCTTGCTAACTCAACGTCTTAAACTCTCATCTTACACCACTTTTGTTAAAAGACTAATAATGGCACACATTTATATAGCACTTACTAAGTATTATACCCTATTCTAAATTCCTCTTATTACTCATTTACTCCTCTCCAAAACTCCATAATGCAGGTACTGTCATCCTTGTTTTGAAAAGCACTCTAAGGCATAGGGAGGTCTACTCAGGGCTGCTGTATCACAGCCCCAGGAGCATGTGCTAGGTGTATAACCTTTGCAGCAGTACATGGCAGCCCTGGGGCTGTTAAGAAACTTCCTCTCATCATGCTTCCCTGACTTATCAAGGAGATTTGTTACAGTCTTGGCTGTGCTCGGAAATAATATAACATGGTAAAATTTGAGAGAGACTTCCTGTTTGCAAAGAAAAGATATATATGATAAAGAAGCCTCAGCTAATTGACACAGGTGAACTGAGGAATGCATTCTTCAAAAACAGTATTGGGGAGTATGTATAGGGAGGTGGGAGAAAATACGTAGTGTAGTTGTATATACAACCAAAAGCTAATTTTCGAAGAAGAAATTGCTTACTCCTTGGTTTAATACCCACTTCTGAGGCTGTGAGACGCTACACAATATTCAGCGGCCAGGACCAGGTGTCCGAACAGCCCTGTAAAAGGCAACCTATTGCCTTTGAGTTGCTCTGTGTGCTTTGAGTCTTCTAATCTGCAGTGCTAGTCACAAGTTAAATTCTTGCTGTACATGATGAATACTTCTGCACTCACCACATATGAAAATTTCCACACCTGGCACAAAGCCAGAAAATCCGTCATTTTATTTGTTGAGCATCTTTCTGTTACGGGAATCGATTGCTGTGCTCTGAAAATGTCACTCCACCCACTGCCCTACAGGCGCTGACCTTTCTTCTCAGGCTGAAATCCCTGATAACTGTTCAGTAGAACTAGTTTTTCCTGGAATGTTGGCAGATCTCCTGTGTGACTGTCTGGAAAAGTGGTCTAAGAACTGATATTCTCCTACCGGACCATCCCTTCCAGTTCCCTGTGATTCCTTTTGTGATCCTCCTAAATTCAGCCTCCAGTCTTCCTCCCTGCAGTATACCTGTTAGTGCTAGAGGATGGACAATCACCTTTGGGATGCCTTCTCACTGATTATATCATGTATATGAGTATAAAAACCCTTTTCCAAGAATTTTGGACAAGAGATAATGTGTCACCCACAATCCCAAGGACTCTTTGTATGGTCTCATTCTTGCATAATTACAAACATAATTTTAAGTTTGTTACACAGTTGCGGTCAGTTTCCATTCAATTTTGTGTCAACTTCTTTATATAAAATTATGTTGGACTTATTTTCCACATTGCTAGCTTTTATAAATGCCATTTTAAGAGTCACCTTATATTGAATCCAGGTGATCCTCAGGCATCTTTTCCCTGTGATTTTCCCTCACTTGTGCAATGACCATCCAAATCTTTCCCTTTCAGGATGCAAGTTATGAAATTAAAGACAAAAAAAATTGCAGGAAAATCACATACTTTACTATAATTAGACATATACTGGTTTTCAATGAATTACGCACGATGTTTATGAGAATTTGCACAGCATCGTCTTTTCATAGCCCTGCTGTGCTTTTGGAGATGGCCTCATGCATGTTGCATTGCTCCATAAAACTTCAGGTTAAAACCACACTCCATGTGGCAGTTATAAGCATCCTGTTTCCTGAGGCTGACCAGAGCCAAACCACAAACGTGGATTCGCATAAATTCAGTTCACATGAATTTTAAAGTTTACTAAGAAAGGAAACTGACTAAATATTGTTAGAGTCACAAATGCCCTGGGCGATAATTTACTCAGGTGCCATATTCACTGAGGAGACAGATGTATAGATCTGCTAAGCTATTCTCAAGCCAAAAGAATACATAGGCTCTAAAAACCTGATGTTAAAGTCTAAAAAACTTATGTGACGTGAGTGCAACTTAAGGTTTATAGAATTAAGCCATATGACTGATTCATAGTGAAAGGCAATGATAGAAATAATTATAAATCTATTTTGGAACATAGAATTCTATAAGCATTCTACATTTTAACAGTTTCCCTAGGGTTTCATAATTCAAAACTCTTACATTAATACAGAACCAAGAGTACAGGATTAGAGTCCATGAAGCAGAGCTAAAATACAAGTAAGGATGCTAGGATTCAAGTTCCTGACTCTGCAGATGACTTTTAACTTGACCTTGAACTAGCGTCTAACCTTGACATTCATATCAGTATAATTATATTTTTCCTACTTCCATCTGATGAGAATTCTAGAATAAATTCTTAAAGAAAACTATAACAATGATCACTTGAGCCACTCAAGATCATTTTCTGTCAATACCTCCAAGATGGTATCATCTGTAGGGAAGCCACTAATGCCCTGGGGTTATGAATCACCTTCTTGTGTTAAAGAGTAATTTAAAAATGAAATCCCCTGTAGAAAAATGAACACATCCATAATGATTTCTTTCACATTCACAAACCTGGGGGAAGGGGCAGAATATGGCTTGATTTTATGAATTTATAAGTGATGGAATTACATAGGATTTCTTTCTCAGTGACTGTTTAGATAAAGTACTCATATTTATGTATTTCAACTGCCTAAGAAAGCTTTCACGGTGATAATACTGCTAAAGAAATAACATTGGCAGCTTCTTCACTCCTGATTATAATTTTTTAAATGAATATAATTTTTTTTCCTGGAAAAGCAAAAAAAAAAATCTTATACTGGGGCTTCTAGACTTTATTTAGCAGTCAAGAAATGGCATATCCAAGTAAAAGCAATATAATAGTATTTGTCTCCTGAGACTACAAAAAGGCTTCCGATACATTTTATTAATACCTGAGCCATCTTTATTATTTTTAAAATGAAAAGCATATAGAATCATAATGAGTCTTTAGAAGAAAAATCACATAACATCTCTCAAAACCTAAATAAAAACCTTTTAGCTTCATCCAGGAGCTGAAGAACAGAACTTTCCCTCACAGAGCCAATTGACATTTAGAAGCACTCGGTATGGTTCTGAAGGGAATTTGGACTCTCATCAATAAGCTAGCTTCAGAATAATTATTCTAGGCTATACTTACACCAAAGATTAGTAACCACAAATGATTTCTTACTCTTCTCCCGTTTTTAGAAATCTGCTTCCGTGACATCACAAGGGAGGCTTAAACTAGCTTCCCCAGAACTTTCATCCAATCAGAAAGGAGAAATAATTCTGAAGCTCCCTAAGTACAGGTTTTAAAGTTTACAGTGAGACCAGATTCTAGGACAGAAGAGAAACAGGGACATTTGGGTGAATGTGTTATGCAGAGGTCATATTAAACACATATGTAAAACATTGTAGGTAAGACTGTGGAGTTGAGTAGGTCAAACTCTATACACCAATTATCCAGTGACATCATTCTCTGCTGGGAATGGGGAAGAGGTGAAAGTAAAGGGAATTCACATTTTTGAGCATGTACAATGTTCCAGAAAACAAGCGAGAGGTGTTATCACCATGAAGATGATAGTGCCAATTTTCCAGAATGGGAGAAAACATCTCAAGAGAATTGAGCATCTGAGAAGAGTCACATAACTAGTAAAACAGAAAAAAAAAAAAAAAGGAACATTGAGTATGTCTGTCTCCAAAGCCCAGGCTCTCCCTCTGTCAACTGCTTTCCCACAACCCATCAAGAAAATTAAACTGCATTGCATCTTGTTTAACTTGAAGATACAGTCAATAGGGTCTTCACAGAGTCTAGCACCCATAGGAGTTGAAATATAAAAGCCTCTTTAAGTTAAAAACAAAAGAGTCACAGAAAGCAAAGAGAAAGGTGAGACTGGGTCAAAGCAAAGCCCTTTGCTGGTCAGCTCCTGCCACTTGCCAGTCTCCTCCTGGTAGTTCTTTAGAAGAAGCCAAGAACTGAATCATGCATTAAAGCAGGAATAGGGTTCCCTTGAAACACAAGAAACAAAAGAAAAAAGAAAATGAATACCTTGTTCTCTTCCCTATTTTGCACAGAAATATATCTATATTTTATTCATAATCGGCCTACAGATATACTAGAAAAATAAGATGGCTTACCTCACCAGCTTTTCTCCCATTCTAAGAGGGCCAAATCTCCTTTATTCCTGGAGGATTTTTTGTTGTCCACTAATACTTAACCCCTGTCCTTGTAGAATTTAAATAGTAAAGCTACCCAAGCCTCTCTGGAAGTTGGGAAGCAGCAGGTCAGTCACCTAGTGACCAGGTGAAATCACTCCCCACATCCCTCCTTGGTTTTATAGAATTTCTAATATTGAGAGATGCAGGAATTAATTTTTCCAGAAGACTAGGTAAAGGGGGATACTTCAGCAGAATATTTCACCCTGGGGGATATTCTGAATACCTTGCTGACTCTTGGCTCCATTCGGTGCTAAATGTTTTTCTTCTCACTGTCTGCATGTCAGTTGGTCCTGGTCCCCAATCAGTTCTCCCACTTCTACTGAGACTTAATTGCATCTTGGCCTCTGGGTCTCCTGCTCTATCCACAGGAGACCGTTTGCTCTCTTCCACTTTTTGTGGGACAGCATTCCCAGCACCACTCCCCCATTTCCATTCTGAGCCATGGGGAGCACCCCATCCATGGCCTAATGGTCTCTCATCACTGAGGATGGGTCATTTAGGGACAATCCTCCCAGCACCATGGATGCCATCTTAAAGACACTCACAAATGGTATAGCTGTCTTGCTTCTCAAAACAAAACAAAAAGGAATCATTTAATATTAAATGGACCAAGAATTTTTATTAAATGACATAAACCTCCTTGGTTGCACCTGCATACAAATGAATTAAATGGCTTCAGCTGCAGAATTTTTAACTGAAAGTAACTATCCACAGTGATTTGAGCTGTCTTGTTCTCTCATTCATTTCATCATCATCTTTATCACCATCATCATCATCATCGTATTGGTCAATGACTGCCCACCATGGACCACATGGCGTGAACGTTGCTCCTGCTCATGAGGCCATATTTGTATTTATGAAATTAATGCTTAAACAAAGTAGTTTAAAGTAGGAAGCAATTTATTTTTCTTTCTCACTGAACAGAAATCTAGAATTTTGCCATGCCCACCAGCATAGGAGCCCTCCGAAGTCATCAAGGGTGCAAGCCTCTTCCAGAAATCTCCCCTTCTCTAGCTTAGAAGAGGCCCTTGTCCTTATATTCTAAAATAGTCGCAGAATTCCCATCCTTCATCTTGGAGCTCTAGGCAGCAAGAACAAAGAAAGGTGGGGATGGAAACGCTAAGTAACACCTAACCCTCTTTTGAGTTTCCAGAGAGTCCTTCACTAATATTTCATTGCCTAAAATTTAATCAAATAGTAATAACTAGATAATGGAGAGGGACTCTTCCCAGGAAATAAAGTCATTTATTCTTCATGGTGATCCATCAACCTAAAAAGCATGTTGCTAAGGAAGAACAACACCTGGAGTAGAAGACTAGCAACCTCAGGCTTAATTGTCACTCTCAACCTACCAAAAACAGGTTTTTTCTCTAAAATAAATGATAAAGGAAAAAATCTATCACACATTTTCAGATTTTTCTTAACAATGTAAGTCACAAAGGTAAGTTTTATTTCATTAAGATGGCAAGCAAGAAGAACCGTTTACAGGAAATATACAAAGTATTTATTCTAATAGTCTTCAGAATTTAGCTGAGAAAAGGAAAAAGACTCACTTGTACATATTCTTCTTTTTTTCTTTCTTTTTTTTTGTACTAGGAATTGAACCCAGGGTTGCTTAACCACTAAGTTACATCTCCAGCCCATCTTATTTTTCTTATTTTGAGACAGAGTCTCGCTAAGTTGCTTAGGGACTCTCTTAAGTTGCTGAGGCTGATTTTGAACTTTCGATCCTCCTGCCTCAGCTTCCTGAGCCACTGGGATTAAAGCTGTGTGCCACCATGCCTGGCTCACTTGTGCATATTTTAAATTAGAAAAAGCCAACAGGACTTATATCTTATAGGGTTGATAGGCTCAGTGCCATATGGTACCCTTCGCCGTTGGACACCACACATAGGCCTGGAAAAAATGTTTTGGTTCAAGACCCTGATTCTCAGGTTTCCTGTTTCAGAACACTCACCAGTGTGCTCTCAGCCTCACCTCTTCCATCACTCCCTTAGCCAGGAGTCCCTAAAATAGTCCGCTCCGAGCAGTGGTTTCACTGGCTCTAACCGCTTGGGACATGCGTACAGTTGTCAGTGAGCAGCAGGTTATCACGATCTTCCTTTAGTTTATCGAATGTTTTCAACTAAACAGTAAGTGCCTCGTTAGCTAAGTCCAGTCCTCCATTAGCCCTCACAGTGCTCACGGGGGTGGTGTATCCATCAGGCCTTCAATAGATGCCATTAAATTATAAAGAAAGAGGTAAGAAAATGGGAAAGGAATTTTTTAGAAACAAGGCTGCACTAGTTTTGCAGCAAGTTTGACAGGGTTGTTCTGAGAACGAGCCCCACAGAGCAGTGGGAAAGGAGTAGAGGCTGGCCTGCCACAGAAGCCAGCAATGCAATGCCAGTGCCACTGCCGAAGAAAGCTCAGGGGGCAGTAAGGCATCATGCCGGGGGCTATGCTCAAGCACAAATTCATGGTACCAGTAGAGCAGGGCTTTTAGAGCAGATGTTCCACAAAGGCCAATGATTCTGGGAAGGAGACTAGCAAATGGCAGGTAACAAGTCAGAGTGTCAGCCAAGATGAAGTCAGCGTTCCAGAGCAACTGAAGATGAGCCCATTGTGCAGGCCCGGCCCATATTGCCAGCCTTTATAGAAATTGCATCTTATTTCTTTTTATATTTGCAGCACCTACCACTCTCCAGTTCATAGTAGATTTTAAGTAAATGCAGTCCATAATCATAAGATGATCTCAGACTCCTGCTTCCTCCTACTGTTGAGAGTTGAGTGGGCCTGGTTTTGCAGGAGGAAAGTAGCAGCTTTTTCATTTGTGCCTGGAAACATAGTACATCCTCCCAGCTCGGTCCAGTCCCCCAATCTACAGTGTTTCTGTGTACAGTTTTACCAGATGTTTTACGGAAAAGGAATCCTTAAGGAACTCTAAATTTAAAAGGTAGTGATTGGAGGGATTTTATTTTTATTTTTTTAAAAAGGAAACAATTTCTAGTGCATATGTATTATGGAATACTACATACAATTTAAAATTGAACCCATATAAAAAATTTCTCACAGCGGATTTGTCAGAGAACAAAGGCAAGGCAAAAATTTAGGAAGATCTAACTGTAACAACATAACATGCTCAGCAAAAGACTCTAAGGGAACATTCTAAATATTAATAGTGATGATCTCTGGATGCTGAGAAAAGAAGTAATTTTTAAAATTTTTAAATTCTTTTCAGTTCTTTGTTGTTCATTAGTTCTCCTGGAAACATTTTTTTTTAAATAAAACATTGCAATATTGACCAAAAGTAAAAAAAAAAAAAAATGAGAAAGACCTGCTCAATCAAACTAGAAATCATGCCATTTCAAGCATCAGCTACAAATAGAGCCATGTGTTTCATCTAAATAGAAGAAACACAATGGAATTATAACCAGGAAAGTTAGTCATCGGATTTGATGTGGCCTTTAATTAAATATTATTAAAATCTTTTCCCATGAATGTATACACACTGATAGCTTGTGTTTAAAATCAACATCAGCAAAAATGCTCTAAAACACTTCCTAGTTGCCAGTTTATGTTATTGTTTTAAAATGGCATTTTAACAATGAACATTAATAGCTTTAGAGGCTTCCGATTAATAAACGAGTCTAGCGCTTCCACAGAGAAAATCTGAGGTAGGCAGTCTTTTTGTTTATCCAGTATTTTGCTTTTTTAGTGGCCCGAGGGGATGGGGGATTAAAACAAAGGAAAGAAATATACAATGTACCTACCCATTTTAAAATTAATGTTCCCATTTATAATCTTACAGGACTGAATTGGTAGCTCCTGCAGGGGGGAAATTTTGCTGAGCTCTAATTCTCTCCTTGGCTTCACACATCCACTTGAATTTCTTCCGTGCTGAGTTCCTATTTGCCTGCTCATTCATCTTCTCTGGTCAGATGACAACTCTGTCGGTACTCATTTCCCAATTCTAATGTTCCCCCTTATAATTTCTCACCTTGCTGACCACAGTCAAACAGGAGAGAGGGGAACCAAGCTGCCATCAGTAGATACTTTACATAAAGACCACACTCGAGCTAAAATCCTACAGGAAGGAAGAAAATTTGCTAAATAAGATTGCATCAGGGTTCCATTCTGTTTGCACCTCTTTTGTAAAGTTGAGTAGTTAATCAATTTAGGAGGTGTCTGCAGCCTCAAATGCAAAGACCATAATATGGAAATGTGAACTGAGCCTCCAGGTCCTTGCTCTGAAATATAAACCCATGAAACTTATTTATAATTATTAAAAGTCAAGCATATTGTTATTCATTCTTAGATGTTAGTTTGTACAATTAATAAGAAAAAAACATCAGGTTAATAATAATGTCCTAAATTATAGTTCTGGCCTCTGTGTTTACTGTTAATTTTGCCCCCTTTAAAAATCACTTTTGATTAAAACATTTAAAATATGGTTATTACAAATAAAAAAGAAAAATAAATAAAATATGGTTATTGATTAAAAATGGAAACTGCAAAGGAAGAAATACTATTTACTTTATTTCAGTACTATTTTTGTGTTGCTTATATTGGAGTGTCAAAATACTGTAGTAGAATAAGCCTGCATTATTCTACTACCATGATAGAAAAAGTCCTAGGGTTTAAACACAACTCTACCACTTCCTAACTATGATTATGGACAAGTTCTTTAACTTCTCCAAAACTCTTTGGCTAAAAACTGAGCCAACGAGTCAAATCTGCAGTTGATGTGGGGATTTGAAATAATGTACCCTTGGCACAATGTACCCTTGTGCAATTAATGATAATTTAATTACTATTATACTATAAAATACAATGATTATTCAATTAATGGTAACTATGATCATCATCATCACCACCGTCATCATTCTGCTTTCTATCTTTTAACTTTAAGAATCTGTTTAAACTCTTTTGCAGCATTTTTTAATGCTCAGGCATTGCAATCCTGCTTAAAATAGAAAAATGTAGTCTGTGGAACTGAAAAAGACCATTTCCAGGTTCTCCGATGAGTACACTTGCTAAATGCCTAAATGAGGGATTTGCTAAGGTTGCCCTGTTCATTGTGTGAGAGCTTCCATTCAACTGAAAATTACCCAACGAACGGGCTCCCTGTCTCTTATACTGAAGCCCCACGCAGCCAGACTGCTCAATACATGCCCACTGTTGCTGCCATTGGCCCACAGAGTTAATAATACACATCACATATTCTCATTGATTCTTCTTTTGCCAATGTAAAAATCCATGTATATTGCAGCTTTGACACCATTGAGAGGCAAGCCCCTGCTATTCAGGAGAGGCTGGACCAAGAAAAGCTGCCTCCACTAAAGGAAAGCCTTCCTGGCATGCAGACATGTGCTACACTGACACCAGGACCTCTGGATCCTGAGTTCTCAGTCATAGGTGCACATTTATTTGTCTGAAGTTGACTCAACACTAATTCCCCTCACCCTGAGCATCCACCATGGAAGTTACCATGGAAACCCTGCTACTGACTCTCCTCAGTAAGAAGTCCATGTGTGCTTGGTGCATTGGTTATCTTCTCCCTTTCTTCTTGTTCTCATCCTCACTTCTGTCCTGACTTCTCCAGAGATGACTTCCCAGTCTCTAACATCTCTCCTCATTCTCCATGTTTGATCTGTAATAAACAAGAAATTTCATTTAGGAGTTATCTGTCCAGTGAATTCAGATTTGGCAAATTTCCCTGCCCTGCAAACCTTCTCAGTTCTGGTCTCCCGGTTCCATTTAATCTCAGAGTTAGTGGGAGCAGTCCACACACCTTGGAGGAAACCATTCCACGCAGCTTGGTTCACCTACCCTGTATTATGTGGCCAGCAAAGCCTGGATTCACATCAATCAAATAATCAGATTTCAAAACACTTGCTGTATCCACTCACCATGGATCACAAAATCAGAGCCTTGGACGATATGGGGGTGTGGAGATGATCACATAGCAGAATGACACTGCTTAAGTATAAAACAAGAAGGAGACCTACAAACAGCAGTGAATAGAGTACAAATACTCCTGGGACGTTCAGATGCAAAAACTCTTCAACAGCAGGTCAACATAAAACATCTACACGCTGAATTTGACTTGAGGACCACTGACTGTTAGCCTTTTATTTATTTACTTTTTGTCCACTTTGAAAAATAATTGTAATACATCTCCACTCTGCAACCACATAGAAGAAGCAGAAGATATACTGTGTGACCTTGAGTGGCATAACTGAGACTAACGGGAGGATGTACAGGGACAAGTGTTTCATATCTTTCTGATCAGGGCAGAGAAACTGGCTGCATAAAGCCATTGCTCCACATCGGGACAGGGGGCTAAATAAACAGCTGCAGCACTCCTAAAGAAAGCAGGCTTCTTCTGTGGATGAAAGTTCAGTTGCGTTCAACATTTCTTGAGCCTCCAACATATGCCATGCACCATGCTGGGCTCGGTGAGAGTTGTCCACACACAGACCTGCAGTTTTGTGAAATAGCCAGGCATCATGCTAAGGAGTTGACATGCACTACCTCTTTAACCCTTATCAGAGCCTGGAGAGGTT
The DNA here is from genome assembly GCA_004027875.1 of Aplodontia rufa. NCBI lineage: Eukaryota > Metazoa > Chordata > Mammalia > Rodentia > Aplodontiidae > Aplodontia > Aplodontia rufa. The sequence goes on from PVKS010002098.1 coordinate 55,816, forward strand.
GTTACCATCCCCTCAGTTAAAAGATGAAGACCTAGATTAAGAAAGTTGTTCAAGGGCACAGAATATTAAATGACAGAGAAATGACTTTAACCAGGAATTAAAATCTGTGATCTTAATAACCATTCCAAACATCCTCCCTCAGTGGGGACACCAGCTTAGAAAGCTGAGTCATCACTCAGGAAATCTGTCCTAGCCCTTGTGTCCCAGTACTCAAGCGTTCGGCCATTTAGCACTCTTCCGTGCATGCTCAAATATGAGCAAGCGGAAAATAGGTACCTATTCTGACAAGACCTTCCTAGAGATGTGATAGGAAAACTGCAGTTACCAGAAAAGAGCCAGTTGCAGATGGACCTCAATCTCTCATTCTGTTGCATCCAGAGTGGACTTTGGAATTGAAGATGCTCTGAGTGCAAGCATTCAACCGCTTTTCTCACTCTGGCTATGATTTGGAGGACAGTGATGCAAGATATCAAGAAATAAGCATTGAAAGGTAGCCTTGCGTTGCCAAGAGGACATAAAAGGAGAGCCTGGGAGATCTGAGTTCAAGTCCTGAATTGGCTACTTAGTAGCTTTGAAATCTTGCACTGCACTTTATTTTTTTATTTTTATTTTTCTAAAGAGAGAGAGAGGGGGAGAGAAAGAGAATTAGTTTTATTTATTTTTTCATCTGGCCTTTGCTTCTCCAACACTTAGTGGTGCTGGAGAAGTTCGAACCTGAGTCCTTGCATATGCCGGGCAAGTGCTGTAACCACTGAGCCACTGCTCCCACCCCTTGCACTACACTATTTCAGAATCTGCTTCTGTCTGTTTATAAGTGGGGCTTGCACACTTATGAGGATGCACTTCAGTGTGTTGTAGGTATTCGGTAAATATTTATGCTCCCTCCTTGACCAACAGTGGAAAACTGCTCACAGTACCTCAGTGTGTGCATAAACTGAACTCTTATAAGATTTATGAGAATTGGTTTGGTTTGAAGACTCAATAGCAGGGACATGTGATGAGGTGATTTTTAAGAATAATTAGTTTTGTAAGAAAGTGTTTACTGAACTGGAGAAAAAGAAGGGTAGAAAGGAAAACCTGACATTTATTAAGCTCTTGGTATGTGTCAGACCATGCTAGACCTTCCCACACAATTCATTTAACCTTTACATCTGCCTATTAGATAGACATTTTTGTCCTCATTTTCACTAATAATGAACTATTAAGACTAAGAAATTAAGGAAAGTGCCTGACAGTTCACAACTGGATTTGAACCCAAGTAAGTCATTAGACTGGCAGAAACTTTCTAGTAAAGACCATAGTGCCTCTTGACTCTTATTGAACAAAATTTCCTTCTTAGAAGGCTGAATTGGATATAAACTTCCCATTTTTCATGAACCTCTAAAGCTAATAGTCTGCTCTTATCTGAGTTAATAGTTACTCTTCCAACAGAAACTCCTGTGAAAACCTTTCCAAAATTTCTGATGTATTCTCTCTGCTCCCTAAAATTTGGAATGGCTCCTAAGGAAAGCACACTGACATTTAAATGATGTGTTTTTAGTATTGAAAGGTAAACTGTGCATTCATAAGTGGTTCCAACTATAATTTGAGTGGAATAAAGTTTATAAACTTTTGCAATCATTACAGTTTCTTTGGGAGGACATATTATTCTAGCAAGTTTGTTGAGAGAGTCTCATTGAAAATAAGCATCTCTTGACCTAAATATGTGAATTATCCAGTATTACTGGGAAGATTTATCTGGTCCTATTTCCTTCTGTTTTGACTAAGGACCTTGAACAATTGTCATGGAAATGAAAGGGAGATGGTGCACAACTGGTAGAATTAAGCATTGTATTGAGTATTGTGACTGAACCCTTCAAGAGACCTTTGTCTGACTTAAGCATCTAAGAATTCAAGCCTTGTTTTTCTCTCTCATATATAATGACAGCAGTGGGCCACAGATGTCACATGCTTAGCACTCACCCCCTCATCTGTCTTATTGTGATTCTCTACCATGCGGTAGAAAAAGCAATGCTTACAGAATTCAGCTTTCCAGAAAATTAGCTTCCAGAGTGACACTTGAGTTTCCATATCTAAATACTATAGCAAAATACTGGACTAATTGAACATGAATTTCTGTTCTCCTCATAATAATTTACTGCAGGCTAATTCACATTTAAATACTCTGAATAAATGAATTAAAAGTCAAGTTTTCATCTTTGTTCATCAAATTCATTAGATGATTTCATTTTAGGAAATGAAGAAGTAGATGTGATTCATTGTATAGCAAATGAGCAATTCATTCATTTTTTTCATGAAATAAGTATCAGCTTGAGTATCTCTGTACTAAGCAATGGAATGATGTATTTCCCCAATGCTGGGTCCTACCTTGTTCAAGGCAAATGATGCTGATGAGAGAGCTAACCTAATATAAATAAACTTGCTTAAAATGATCAAACTTTATTACCATAAATAGAAAAAGTAAAGTGTATCCTAAAAGTAAATACATAAAAAATAATCACTCTCATGTGGAACTTTACTTTTCCAAGTGTCTGATGGATGTCGCATTACTTGATTGCCACACAAGCCTGGATGTCTGTGGATGTCAGTAACAGAGCTAGAATTGGAACCCAATTCTTATACCAAATATTTACTCTTTCCATTATATCAGCTGTAACTATCATAAAAGGACAAAACTTAGAGCAAAAGAAGTCAATTTGACAGCTGTGTCCTTTGGGTGTTCTCGCTCACATTACCACACAGCTTTCTCCTTGTCCCGTCGCGTGGCAAATCCCCTCAAAGAGCTAGACCAGAGTGTGGTAATAGAAGATTCCATTGGGCTTTGTCCCTGCCCATTGTCCTTGATGCGTACCCTCCAGGGAAGATGGAGTGTTGCCAGGATCCATCTCATGTGCCTGGGCAGAGGGAGAGAATCTGAGTGCAACGGGAGGCAGGTGAACACCAGAAGATTCAGTCCTTCCAGGAAGGTGGCCACCTGACTGAAAATAATTGGGACAGCCTTTCCTGTATCTGTTCAAAACAAGCAAGGGCCTCATCTCTACCCCTCCTTTCGGTAGCTGCTCTTTTCTTTGTTTTAGAGCACTTGGCACCTGCAGCCTGAGGAGCACCACTGCACTCTGCACATCTTGTGGCTGTGCTGGGGTGGTTGCCAGAGCAATGACCACACGACAGTGATGGAAGATGTGGCTGGCCAGGGCTGAAGCCTGGGTCTGAAAATCTGAGAAACCCCAAAGCTAAGCATTTCTGGGATGCTCCCATAGAGGACTATTAGGCCATTGTCATATCACTCTCATTTTTTTATCCACTCTCAGAGGACTATAATTTGGTGAAAATGGTGTGAACTCTGTCTTTGGATCGGTGCCCACCAACTCTGTGTAAGTGGTGTGCACCATCACACTGCCCTCCTCTGGCCACTCTGAGGAGACCTGGATGCCCAGCTCTGCCTGGTCACTCAGAAGGGATCAGGGGACACTCTTGGCACTACTGCTACCTCTTCATGGCTGGGAGCATGTATCAGCTGAGCTGCTTGGCTCTGAGTAAGGGAAGAAATTTAGGAATGGAAATTTTCAACACATTTGACCTCTCTCTTCCTGTATAAATAAGGGGCATAAGTTGGCTATAAAGCCTAGGGTCTCCTCCAGTACTAAACTCTTGAGGTTACGCAGAAAGGCACATGCATGAGAACCGGGAGCCTCAGCCTCCACTTCCTTCAGACTTCCTTTAAAGCCTTCAGTCCCCAAACCTAAGCATTCTATTTCCTCTCTTCTGAACCCTCTGAATAACTTGCTTTAGTTCAAGGCTTCAAGGATGCCTGTGGACACAAATTATAGGGTCCCAACCCCATTTCTGGTCCAGTGGAGAATTTGCATTTCTGACAAGTTCTCAAGGTTGCGAGTGCTTCTGGTGCAGGGGCCACGCAGTGAGAATCCCTGGACTAGGACACTTTTATCAACTCTGCCTCGTGAAAGGCAGTAATCCTGCTTCTCACTGATTTTTTTCCCATTTTCTTTTGCAAACACCTTCATTTTGACAGATGCCTACTCAATAAAAAGTTTTTACCGGAGAACTCCGATCTCCACAAAAAGAAGGCTGTGTAGAAAGCCTAATGTTTAGGATAAGGAAACTGAAGCCTAATTCTTAGGTGCAAGTGAATTTCTTAAAGGACCTGAAATGGCCCCAAGTCAAATGGGGCATAATTCCCACAGCACAAAGCAGGCATTTTCCCAGTCAGTCCCTGAGCCACTCGCTAGGCAGGCCATCCTGTCAGGGCTCGGGTTCTATGGTCCCTGTGAAGAAAACACTTCTGACAGTTGCTGCCTCTGATCTTAACCTCTAATGCAATAAATAGGTGACTGTATGTGAACTACAGAGATTTAAGACGGGGGTCTAATGGCTTACGACAGCCCAGCACTGGTCTCACGCCTGCAGGAAGCAGCAGTTGCAGGTCTGAGAGCAATTACCAAATGCAGCATGCCCCACAAGACAGTTTCTGAGATGGAGCTGTGTCATCCTTAAATTTTAAGCATTCTAAGAAGGAATTTAAAGCTTTTAGCCAGAAAGTGGATGCCAGCATCCACTCCAATTCTGCATTGGAGGTTTCTCTGTCCCACTTAAAGAATTCACCTTTTTCATTGTGTTTCTTTGTGACTTTTTTTTCCTGTTGACACAGATGTGTGCATGTGCTAATGAACTTTATAATGCCAACACCAATGGATCCAGACAGTTTTATTAGAAATGTTAGTTCCTTTACCTACCAGTGTTAAAAGATGGTTTTAGAAGTTTGGATTCATGATGCTGACATAATTCATAATTTGGATTCATGATGCTGACTAGACAGCTCTTGTTGAGTCTCCCATGTAACAGGATTGGAAGACCTTTTGTGCAAACACACAATTTTGAAGGGTTTAGCAGATTAAATGCTTTCTAACCTTGTCATTCATTCAAGTTTGGAATGGACTGGGTGCCTTATTTAACATCTGAATTCCACTGAAACACTGAATTCCGCTGGAAACAAGGATGGTTCGCTAGCCCTCGTATTTATTTCACACATCCCTGGGAAATTTAATTTCTAGGAAACTCAATTTGAGAAGGCTTGCTTCACTTTTTATTCACACCTCCTCAGAGTTTGTCCTAGAACTGTTTAACTCTTCAAGCCTTCTATTGTCATATCTAATGTGGTGGTGGTGGTGGTGGTGGTGGTGATGTGGGTAGTGGTGGTGTTGGTCAAAGTAACATTGGAATCGGTGGAGTAGGTGGTGGAGGTTGTGTAGTGGTGCAGATGGAGGAGAGGCAGCGTTATAGGTGATGGAGGTGGAGATGGCAGAATTCGTGGAAGTTATAGGGATGGAGGAGAAGGTGGTGCCGCTACTGTGCACTGGACATAGACAAAGGAAACTGGGCAATGTTAGAACTGGTTGATCTTATCCCACTTTCCAGATAAGAGAATTGAAGGCCAGAGGGGAGGCAGCACTATCATTTCATACCTGAGAAAGCTTACCTTCCTGCTTCCTTCCTATTTCAAATGCACAAAGCCTGGTGAGTGTTGGGTAGCCATAAGAAAGCAAAAACCCTTGAACTAAGATCCCAGAACTACCAAATCCCTAGAACCAGAAATCTGCTCAGAAACCCTCAGGGCATCCGGCACTCAGCCTCCCTGTTGCTAACTCATTACTGTGATACATTTGTCCCAACTAATGAACCAACACTGGTTCTTTGGTACATTACTATTAACTAGTCTCCACCCTTTATTTGGAATTCATTAGCATTTCTCTCAATATAAAACAGTATGAAGTTTCTACTTTTGCAACCTGGTAGACTCCATCAAACCAGAGATCTCGAAGCTCCTTGAAAGGAGGATCTACTTTTATACATTTATTTGTCTCCTTTGGTACTTCAAGTATATGTTAGGGGCACAATGAACATGTTTTTGCTGATTATATTACTTTAATCTGCCACTGATTCCATTTTAGTACAAGATAATTCACCAACCTCATTAAGGTTGACTTTTTATACCTGGACTATAAGTGGGCGATGAGGGTAACTATGCTAGCACGCAAACCGTTATGTTTATTCCACTTACTTTTATTTTCTAAAAGCCCAGCCCATGTCTCAGAGCTGAAGACAACACATACAGTCAGGGTGCAAGGAGTAGGTGTTTCAAGGTAATCTCAAGAAGACACATATAGAAACACTGATAGTTCAAGAACCCCATAAATCCCTACTCCTCTTGATCCTTCCTGGTGACTGGGCTCTGAGAGAGACACATGACACCCTGTCCCTTCTCTTCTCAAGGGAACTGCACATAATTGTGTCCAGCCCTACTAGCAAGTTCTAATTTCTTGGGAGTTCAACTTCCTTTGCAAATTGAAGATTTTCCTGAAAGTTAACACGGAAAAGTTAAATTACCTAGATCGGGGGAAAGATTGTGGAAGAAGGATGGGGGAATCATCAGATTCAAAGCTTAAGTTAGAATACAAAAGTAACTGCTCTTGATTCAGTAATAATAGTGAACATTTCCTAAATGACAACACTATTTTATTTAGTTTATTGACTCACTTTATCCTCTGAGAATATAACAGGGAGATTTTTCTCTTACACAGACAAAAGTTCTTCCTCCTCATCCTCTTCCTCTCCTCCTCTTTCTTATTTCTTCCTCCTTCCCTTTTTCCTTCTCCTCCTCCCTCACTCTATCTCTCTCTCCCCTCCACACACATAGACACACACAGTAGAAGGTAGATTACCATGATAGTGACAAAAATAATTGCAATTTCCTGTAAACCTTGAGAGGTAGGGAAATAATCAGTAGGTTAAGTTTTCTTATGTATATTTCCTATTATTAAAATAATACATGCTTTCTCATGGCAGAAAATAAAGAGAAAAAACACAAGTTTTTGAAAGAAAACAAAAATGACCCATAGCACATCCAAATACAACCATTACTATTTTTATAGTTCCTTCAAATCCTTTTTTCTAATATGCATATGATTTTTCCTTAATTAAAATCACTTTGCATATACACTTTGATTCTGCCACTATTTTCACATAAATTACACAGTATCATTTTCCTATATTATTATAAACTCTTCAAAAATATTTCATAGCCATAACCACAGTTGTAGAATTCATATTGTAACCTAGAGCTCAAGTAAATCTTCTCACCTCCATTGCTCCCTCGGTTCCCCCATTTCATATAATAACAAGATCACACAGGACTTTCACAAGCTTGGTTTTTCTTCTGAGTTTGATTCATGGCCAGATAACTTCTGCCAAAATCTGGCCCTTTGCTATCCAAAATGCTTCAACATTGACATCTGACCATTTGTGATGAGAAGACACATAAACACAGTGACTTTAATTTATGAGACTGAACTATTAAGAAGTGTTCACAAAGCACATTTATTCAATCAATTGCTATTACGTAGGGCAATCGGTATTTTAGATGGTAGTTTCCAAACAATTAGAGTATTAATATTGAGCCTTTGTATCTACTCAGCAAAAACCCACAGAGTTATAATAAATGGCCTTTCAAATACAAATTGATAGTAAATTCATAATATGTTCTTGTTAAATTTTATTTGTTCCATGATATATCAATAGGTATATGGGGGAGAGAATATAGACCTTAAAGACAGTATGTAATGATTCTAATCCCAAATCTGCATGCAGTAAATTCATTATTACTGGGCAAGTTGTTTTATCCATGAAACTGAGAAATCTCATCCACAGTAGTGCCCACTTTATCGTGTAACTTGTGCTAAGGATTAATTGAGACAGTGTGTGTGTGCAAAGGTTCTTAACAGTACATGGGACATAACAGAGGCTTCACAAATGCTGATTCTCTCTACTGTTTCTTTTTCCTAAATAACCTGATTTACCCAACGGACATTTAGCTTAACCCATGGTTCAGAACACACAGTCCTTCCAATCTTACATAAATATATATTATATATAGTCACACATACACACCACAGATCTTGCCATGACCCTTTGTGCAGGAAAGTGCTACATGTAAATGCAACTTTTACTGTATTGCAAATCCATATAGGATATCTTCTGGAGTAGTAGCTATTTTTATGTGTGGATTAGATGCCAACCTGCTCAATCTGGATAGAGGTGGTGCAGACTAGATATGAAAGCAAGCTGGCCAGGGCATCTGCTGTGCTCATGTGCTGCCAGGCCAGATTTAGCAAATCTGGTCTAAGAGGATAGCCCCTTCTTCTTTGGTATCCTTCTTGGTATTCTAATAAACTTCCCAGATAGAGATGTGTTCCTCCTCCATCAGGCATGTCAGAATTGGCCATGGTTTTGAAGCTCTCAGACAATAAAAGATACAGGGAACAGTCTTCCATATAGGGCAATGCTACTCAAGTGGCCCAGGGCAGCAGGCCAGCATCACCTACCAGCAAATTCAGAGGTTCCCAAAAGCCCCACAAATCAAATATCTGAGAGCGAGGCTCTTTAGGCAACCCTGATGCTTACAAAAGTTCAATGTAAGGTGGAACTTCGTTCATTTGGCAAAGATTTATTGAGCACTCTCCTACTCACTCACCCAACGCCAGGAGCCTCCTCACTGTACCTTGAATAAGGACGGAAAAGTAAAGAACTCTGGCATAGTTACATAGAACTTAAAATTCCATTTGTATTTTATCAACATTTCTAAATTTCAACCTAGCTTCCAATTTTAGTTAAAATTTTATTTGAAGTGCTTGCTTTTTAGTAATAGATATTTCACTGGTGTTGAAATTAGATTTCTTCACAAAGAGATTTAGGTATTGCCCCGCTACCTCCAGTCACTTAGTCTAGGACATGCTCTCTGAAGTACCAGTGTTAGCGGCAATGGCTGGTGCAATGGATGCTAGCTCCTGAGTGGAAGGCATGTGTACTCCTATCAGTCATGTGGCTGCTGGCCTTATCAGTTCCCTGACTGGCCATAGATTTCCTGGGAACAAATGTCACAGGGTACATGAGCAGGAAGAATACGTGTGGTCCAGAGCAGCCATCACTGCCAAGAACAATACAAGATGTATGCAGATCAGAGACCAGGGTCATTTGTTTTATTTGGAGAAACGAACCAGGCACAGAAGGGTAAGTCTGCATGGTCTCACCTGGACGGTCTCACCTGCATGTGGAATCTGAAAATGTTTATCTCATAAAAGCAGAAAGTAAAGTGGTAGTCACTGGGGCAGGGTGGGGAGATATTAGTCAAAGATACACAATGTCCCCAAGATAAGAGGAATAAGCTCTGCACAGCTTGATGACCATAGTCAATAACAATGTATTGTTCTTGAAAATTGTTAAGAGAGTAGGTTGCGGGGCTGGAGCAGTGGCTCGGCGGTTATGGTGCTTGCCCGGCTCATGCAAGTACACGGGTTCAAACCCCAGCACCCACGTACACAACCGAGTGTTGGAGAAACAAAAGCCATGTGAAAAATTTCAATACAAATTGATTCTCTCTGTCTCTCTGTCTCTGTCTCTCTCTCTCTCTCTCTAAAAAAAAAAAAAGAGAGAGAGTAGGTTGTAAGTATCCTCACCACAAATAAATGGCAAATATGATAGGTAAAGCATATGTGAGCTAACGTGATTTAGCCACTGCACAGTGTACGCATGTTTCAAAACATCATGCTATTCACAATAAAGACAAGTTTACTTGTCAATTTTAAAAATAATTTTTAAAAGTCTGGGATCATTAATTATTTCATCAGTTGCATCCACTTTTAAAAGTTAAGACATAATAGGAATCAAACTTTATTTTCCAATTTGGAATGAGGACCAAGTCAAATGCTGCTTGAATCCCTATTTCTTATGGCTTCTGGGAATGTCTTAAATGAACTTGCCTAATACTCATTCCTCAAAATATCACAAAGCAAAATTTGGCAATATCAAAACATTATTCAGCTTCATTTTAATATGAAGCTAGATACTTTGGGTTTCTTTGTAATGATAGAGCTTCTACCTGCTTATATATGAAATTCAAGCAAACACACAAATAACAAAACAAAATTCAGGCATTCCGGGGTACATTTTAATGGAGATTTTATAATCTCTTCCTCCCTCCCTCTCTTTCTTGGTCTCACAGGCCCACACTTTTACATAAAGAGGGTCAAATTATATCTGAGGCCTTAAACCACCTCCTGCTTCTGCTGCTGCTGCTTCTCTCTGTGTCATCGAGATCTTTTAATATCAGTAAATATGATTTATCTTTTTAAATAGCTACATAGCATTTGGTTTTATGGGTTATCATAATGTATGTAACTATTTCCCTATTTATAGGTATTTAAGCTGTTTTTAGTTTTTCAGAACTCTAAATATGATTGGGATAACTAACTTTGTGTATGGACATCTTTTTCCTTCTTAATTTTATCATTAATAGAAATAACTAGCAGTGAATTTAGCGACAGAAAGACATGTACATTTGAAAGTTTGAATCTGTCAACAAACTGCCTTCCCAAAAAACTCTCACTCTTTTTTATCTTTGTGATCTGATAGGCAAAAATTGGCATCTCATTTTTATGCTATTTCTTTCATTTCAAGTGAAATCAAAGGAGGTAGAATTTCGGATGCATGTGAATTCACTGATCATCTCAGGAACCCTCTAGTTAACATTTGAGCTAATTGGACCGTGTGGTATCCAAGGAAGTTTTCATTTATAAGCTTGGAAATATAACATCTTTCAATCTCTTAAGGAAAAAAAACATATAGCAAGTTTCTCTTAAAGGAAGCAGATAGGAATAATTTAAATATATCAGAGCATACGGCTGTGAAGCATCTTGTCATTTTTAAAGATATTTATAATCTTGAAAAAAAGATTTGAAAAAAAGTCATCATTTTCAATGTGATTCTATCATTATAAATAATCACCAAAAACTATTTCCAAAGCAGACTGTGAAAACATTGAATGTCAGGAAGTGTGGGCTCTCTGTTAAAGGTCTGCCACCAACTAAGTCGGTGACCTTATAAAGTTGACTTCACCTTAATAAGCCTCAGTTTCTTCCTCCAAAAAATAAAAGGGATTGAATAGAGGTTCTTTGAGGTCTTCACAGTCATAGTGTTATGATGATATGCATCCCAAGGGCAGTAGCTTTGCCAAGTCCTTTATCAACACAGATACCAACCATGGCACTAATTCAACTCTAGCTCCCCATCTCAAACATAACCATAAACACTCAGGTTGAATCACACTCATATGTAAGAAATCTACTTTTATTTTAGTAACATTAATAATTTATTTTTTTAAAAAAGAGAGAGAGTTTTCCTTTATTTAGTTGTGTATGTGGTGCTAGGGATCGAACCCAGGTCCTTGGGCATGCCAGGCAAGCACTGTACTGCTGAGCCACTGCTCCAGCCCACCATTTATTAATTTAAATAAACCAGAGATATATATTTTTTTTATTTTTGTGTTTGAATGAGTTTTATGTGTGTGTATCTTTTTCCATTCATTTCTTTCTCAAACTTTTATTGATCATCTAACATTCTATATGCTAGTGCTGGAAATGTAGGCTGAACAAAACCAAGATTTCCTTCCTCAAGGAGCTCAGTGTCTAGCAGGGAAGTGGACGAATAAACAAGCAGGTGTTATCTGAAACAAAAATTGAAGTTGTACTTAAATACTACCATTTCTTTCTCAAAACTTACATTTATATGAGACAGCATCTGCTTTTTCCTCCATTTCATGACATATGGAAATGATGAAGGTATGAGCAAGCATAAAATGTCTTTTCAGAAGAGATCAAACAGTTGAGCCTCTTTTGAAGTAAAATTATCCACTACGAATGACAGAGTCTAACATTCCCTCTTATTTTAACTTCTTAAATATTATTTTCAGCAACATGGAAAGCATGTAGCTTATTTCAAATCCAAAGATGGATGCTTTGTGCTAGTATGTTTCAGAAGGACCAGACACAGAACAGGACAAGTCTTAGCAGAGCTGATCAATAGGAGGTTCATGTAGGCAGGCAAAGCCCCAATCCATGGGGCACCACAAACCTCTGTTGCAGTTGACAGCAACGTCGAGCTTCGTGGGTTCCAACATGTGGGCAGAAGTGGCACTGTGGATCCCAGCAGCTGATGTCCACACCCCAGGAGGTTGGCATCGGGCCACTGGAAGTCATTCTACATATAACAGAGGCCCAGCTACAATTTTGGGATTAAGCCCATGCTGGAAAGGAGATTAGAAATCATCTAGGAAAGGAAGGTTAGACAGGAAACTGATAAAATAAAATGAAAATCAGAAGAGAAACTCAATTTTATGATCTGGTCCAATAATTCTCAGACTTCAGCATGCATCCAAATCACCCCAGAAAGCTTGTTAAAGCTCAGATTGCTGGACCCTACCCCCAAATGTCTGACTCAACAGGCTTGGGGTTGGGCCTGATAATCTGATTTTCCCAAAATTCCCCAACGAGGCTAATGCTTCTGGTCCAGAGACCATAATTAGAGAACCATAAGCAGAACAGACCAAGGTCTCACTTGGGCTCAGCAACTCAGACATAAAGCCCTTGTTTTTTAAATCACACTATGCCTGTGATTTTAGCCCAAGCTCTGTCCTAATCTGATGAGCAGTAAGAGGGAAGGGACAGCAACGTGGGTATTCACAGATTACCAGGACAGAATAATAAAAATGTGTGAATGAGGACAAGGTGACAGACAATTTCAAGTTGTAATTGCCTTCTACAGATACTCTGAGAGTTTGGGTTACCTGTCATTCAGTCCTGGGGAGCAGGAAGAGGCAGAGGCAGGGGGACTAGACAGGAACTGTTCTTGTTATACATTCTCAAAGTCTCGCCACCATTTCTCTGAACCAAAGGCTGCCGCTATGAACCAACATGAATGAGCCTTCTTCCCTTGTGCAGTCTTGAAGAGTAGTCCTATGTCTAAATTCCACTCCAGTCTATTAGATTTAACCCTATGAAACTGCCAATATTTAGCAGCATCGACTCACAATAAAACAGCAATTACATGAGGTGCCACTTAATACCATAGAAACTACAGAGTAAGTGCAGTGTAGAATATACCCTGGAAATATTTCTTTTCAGAAGAATTCTTTTCTACTAAACTCCACTCTCTTGCTTTATAAATTTAAAATGAGGAATCAAGTCTTAAGTTTTCCATATTTAGATTTAAGTGCTTTGAGGATTTTTCCATCGCAAAATTTCCATCCTGGATACCACTTTACAGAACCGACTCTAATCTGCTGCCCCCTGCTGTCAGCTAGGGAAGCAACCTGATTTTAACTGTACTTAAGAGAGAGCTAGGCTTAAAAAAAAAAATCAGAATTTCTAAACATGTCACTTAGGATTATCCCATGTTTCAAATAATTCATGCCATTCCTTTTTAGAAGATTATTGAAGCTTCATGGGATAAGTCATTACCCTGTGAGCCCCACTGGCATGAAGCGCTTCTCTTTTAACAGTGAGAAAAAGAAATACATCTGGATTCTCAGTCACTCACACTAATGGCAGGGACAACTGCTTACAGATTTCAGTCATCACGCTAAGGACAAGGTAGTGAAAGGTAATGAAATAAAGGAGCTTGGAGCCTGGGTCTTGATGGTTTCACTGAAGTGCATTAGTATTTAATTACATTTCACAAAAACTGGTTTTATGCCATTCTGTTCTCGGTGTGATAAAGTAAAATGAGTCTAGGCCAGCTCCAGTCCTTTGCCCTCAATTTTTCTCTGTAACATCAAAAGGGGTCTGCTGGGTTTTTATAAGAATCATGGAGTTTTACATCTAACACAGAACAATGTACTGCTGGATGGTTGCTTGTGGGAAATGAATTCAAGTGCTTAAAATTCAATCCAGAATCAGCTGGAGACTCAAGATTGTGACTCAGGTACACAACCGTTTAAATGCCCACCATTTGTTCTTGGCCATTTTTTTCATATTTTTAATTGGTGCATTATAGTTGTACATAGTGGTGGGGTTTGTTGTTACGTATTCTGTTCTTAGCCATTTAAAAGACCACTCCATACACTGTTTAAAACTGGGGAGGGGAAAGGGTAAGTCCCCATGAGGCCCTATCTCTGCCCCACTTTGCCACATACAGCATCTGTAGATGGCCTTTCTATCTCCTGGAACAATGAGTCTTGGACAAACCAGGGGAGTGGTAAGAGTGCTCCCAGGGTGGTCACAGGCTGCAACCATTGAGAACAACTGTTCTCAGTTATGGTTGTAATTTAATTCAATAAATATTATTGAGCTTCTCTTCATAATAAAGTAGGCTTTAAATTCACAGGGACACATAAGCCCATTCAAAGGCCCACAGTCCAGTTTCCCAGAAGTGCTCATAGTTTGGTTTTACTCAACTGTAGCTGAAGTAAAGGAAATTTTTCCCTAAAACATCTTTCCTTCTCATCAAAATGTCAACTAGTATGCTAGCTGCATGAGCACTCCCTGCAATTTACTCTTATTTCTGGCAAGAGGGAGACCAAAATCCTTAACTTGGTTCACAAGGTCTAGCCTGGAGCTACACAAACTATTTATACCAAAGGTCAGTTTTATTTAATTCTGTTTTGCTTTAAATGTCCAATTTCTTGTGGGTCAATGTTTTTATAAATATAATAAAAATTAACTACTCAAAATAAATGAAAAAATCACATAGAATGCAAACTCAATTTTCTAATCATTAGATTTAGCAAATATAAAATTATTTTGTGAAATTACTATAAAAATGTCTGCAATACATACTTTTGGTTCTTATCTTTGCCTCATCCATAGCATGGTAGCAAACAGGTTACAGTCCACACAGCACACTTTGAGAAGCACAGTCCAGCCCTTGCCAACCTCTCCCCATCCATCCCTGCAGGCAGCCACGCTGGGCTGCCTCCCCATCTTCCAGGGTACCACTCCTTGTGCATTGGAAGGGCTAATCTGTCTTTCAGATGGTTTCCCAACCCTTCTATGACTAGGTAACTGGAACCATTTGATCATATAAAAGGTGTTTTTTTGATGAGCATTTTTAAAATTAGTGTGTTGTAGTCTTACATAGCGAAGGCATTCGTTATTATCCAATCATATATGCACATGATATGACAGCCTGACTTGAACCCAAACCTTACCCAGAATTCCCCCTCACCCACTCCCAGGTCTCTTGTCTCTCCTGCATCCTCCCATCCCCAATTATAGCTACATATATGATTTTTTTGACTTTTCTGGTTTTAAATGCCTTCATGACTATTATTTAGCTTCTCAGGGGAGTATAGCATACAGTATTTATAATCCCCCATCACCTTCCCTGTCCTTCCCCAGTCCCTACTTACCCCCCCTCCTTCATAAGTTGACTACCCGCAGCTAGTGTGTTACTCCAAATTTGATGAGTATAATATATAAATGTGACTATCTTTCACCCTACCCTTAGATTTACTCTAGCTTCCACATATGAGAGAAAACATATTGACCTTTGAGTCTCTGAGTTTGGCTGATTTTACTTAACATAATTTTTTTCCATTTCCATCCATTTATCAGTAGATAGGCATTTCTATGAACTGAAGCCCTTTCCAAAACTGTGCAAAAAGTTTGCACAATTAAACATTTTATTTTGTAATCCATCTATTCATTCTATAGCTATTATTGCACACCTACCATGTGCCAGGAAATATTCTAAATACTGTGACATAGCAGGACAGGAAAAAGTCTCATTCTAGTGTAAAAGACAGCAGCAAACACTTTTTTTAAAATACCCATAATAAGCAGTAAGTCCTATGAACTGAATAGCACAACACAAAGGGATAGAGAAGGATGGAGACATATTTCTGATATGATCAGGAGGGCACCTCTAAGGCAATGATATTTGAATCGAGACCTAAACATGAAAAGGAGCCCTTAAGTTCTGGTGAAGTCAACACGGGCAGCAACTGCAAGTCCTTGAAGAGGGACCCAGTCTCCTCCTGTCTCCGAAGCAGCAAGTGTGGCTGGCGCATGGTGAATGAGCCAGAGGAGGGGAAGGAGGGTTGGGAGCTGGTCATCCGGGCAGGCACATGATCTGATTCACCTTCTCAAAATTCTCTGCTTGTTAAGGTGAATCGTGTGGATTCAGGTGGAGAAGGACATCAGTGAGAGTGCTGGCTAGCCCAGCAGTCCAGGTGGAAGGTGAGCACAGGGTGGATTCAGTGTTCAGACTGCTGATGGACTGGATGTTGGAGGTGAGGGAAGAGGACTCTGAATAATTGCTAGGTATTCAGTGTGAGCGACTGAGTGGACCCTAGTGTCCAAAACAGAAATGTTGGAAGACTCTGGAGGAACATTTGGAAGGTGGGGATTGATTTGAAATCAAGAGTAAAGCTATGTGAGGTATAAATGACACACAGAGTAGAACACAGAGAGAAGACAATTTTTAATAAAATCCATCAGAAACATCATGACTCTGACATTTTCCTTAACAATTTTCTCAGTTTATGGATTGTGCTGTAATTTATTATGTGAGTTAGAGAAGATTTGGCCAGTATATTAGAATAACCAAAAGTGAAATCTTAACATTCTTATAGAATACTGGTATAGATTTTTGATTTTTTTATCTACAATTGAGATAATTCTTCTAAATTTAGGAATAATAAGTTAAACCTGCTCTTTGAAAAATATGTAGCACCATGTACAGATTATTCATTATAGCATTGATGTCAAGAAATAGAAAATATTCTAAATCATCATCCATAAAGCACTAGACAAATAAATTAAGGCATAGGTATACAACTGAAAATCATGCAGAGTGAAGAAAAATGAAGACATTCTCTATTCTTTCATTTATTAAGAAAATCCTAAAGATTTATTAAGTTTTTAAAGACAAGTATAGAATGATCAGCACGGTATATTGTACCTTGTCAGTGAGAGGGTGAGAAAATAAAATCATGTATAGTATTTGATGATATAAGCATAAAGTACCCCTGGAAGGACACATGAGAAACTAATTAGTCATTACTTCTGGTTGGGATGTGACGGATGGGTGAACCAAGAAGGTGGGGAGTAAGAATGTAGGGAAGACTTTGCTTTTTAAAAATTTTGAACAATGTCAATGTAACACCTATTCAAAAAATTAAAATAAACATAACATTAGCAAAATATGAAGAATGAGCAGCATTGTTAATGAAAACACTGTACTACTAATGAAGACAGTTTTAAGGGAGGCCCTTCCAGCCTGTGAACACCTCTTGGGTAGAGGACTACAAGTTTCTAATGTGGGATTCCTCACTTCTGGACTTCCCGGTACTTACCTCTCAGATTCTGCACATAGCTTTCCAACTACAGAAAGAGAGAGCACTGGAATATCTACCTCGTAAGAAGAAAGTGATAAATAAGTCATCTTATTGTATCTACTTGATTGTTTTCTTATTGCTTTGCCAAGCTAAATGTTTCATGGCCCTTTTTCTTTCATTTATTTATTCAACAACTATTGATTCAGTTATCTATTATGTGTAACATACTGCACTATCTCCTAAAATATAAAGATTAATCTAATTTTCTGTTGATCCATTTAATATATTTAAAGATCAAAGGAGGCAAGAAAATACAATACTCTTTGCATGCCAGGATATTTCTCTGGTCCTAAGAGATTAAGTCCCTGGCCTGAAATGACACAGGGTTTAACAAGGGCAACATACTCATTTTCCACAGACCAAGTCCACACACTTCCATTGCTTTTCAAGGTGATGATGAGGATCCAATTGCTCCTTGGGGAGGTTAGACAGCTTGTCTCTCATGCTACATGAATGCTTGTCTACTGTGGTAAAGTATAAAGTGCAGCATTTCAGCTTTCCTACAGATTTGAAAACATTCTTTCACTCATTTCTTCATTCCAAAAGCATTGATACTGTCCTAGGGCTTAGGCAGTGATCATAGCAGCTAAGGGAAATATGACTCAGATTTGGGCTAAGTCTCAAGAAGGTGACATCTAGGTAGGGAGTGGGTGAAGCTCATGAATACGTGGTAGAAATGATCAGTGCCTTAGGAGAGGCTCAGATGGAGAGTTCCAAAGAGACAGGTATTAGCCAAGCTGCCAAAGCAAAAAGGACCTCATCTCAGAGGCCACCAATCTGGCTTGAGTCAGACCCACGTCAAAAAAAAAAAAAAAAAAAAAAAGAAAGAAAAAGAAGCTGGTGAGAACCTCCATGCCTGGCAGCAGCCTCTGTGCCCTGTGCTCCAGCATGGCAGCCAAAGGGTATCTTTTGATTATGGGATTTTAGTTTTGAGGTTTTGTTATATCTTTGAACTACATTGCTAGCTCTGATGCCTGAGTAAGTTTCAATATCTACTACCAACTTGATTTCACCTGATTAGAAATGAACACAGCTCCACTTTGTCCTGAAAGTAAACAAAGTCAATAATTCCAATTAGTCCAGTCACATAGATGGAAAAGAGCTAACACTCCATGAAATAATAGCTAGCACTTTCTAAGCACTTACTGTGCCTATTTTACAAGCATTGTCTCATTTAATCCTGACATCAAACATAAGTTACACAGCACTGTGCCCATTGTACAGATGAGGAAATAGGAACATAGAGTATTTCCTACGTCATGCAGCTACTGAATGATAGCTCTGGGACCTGAATCCAGATCTGATTCCAAATCTAGGGTCTTAAGCACTGGAGCAGTTTTCAGAATCCCTGATAGCTCCCCCCACCAGAGTTTCTGATAAGGTGGCTCTTGTTAACACAGTCCCAGGCCAGACCAGTGCTCAGGGCTATAGTTTGAGCACACTTCTACCTGCGGTGGTTCTCCTCATGTTTTTTGGAGGAATTTGAACCCAATTTCACTGGATAAATGCCTACGCCCCCCCTTTATTAGAATAATCAAGAATTCACTTGAAGTCTTTGTATAGACTCACAGAGTATTTAAAGCAAATAACCAATATATTAAATTTCTTGATTAAATAATTCATTTTCTATGAAATGAATATGGAATTCTTTTTCATTAAGGTCAAGGCTGATGTTCCTACATGAATTATGAAGATTTTTCCATTAGTTGAACTGCATTCTGATCACCAGCTTATATTAGTTTCAGTGAATATTTTGTCCTTCAGACAGACATAAGATATGAGAACTAATTTAAGGCAGGGAAGCTCTCAAATTTTCAAGGTAGCAGTGAGCAATCAAAAAATATTTTCCTGGTACATCTAACTGAAGGAGGTATTTATCTTGTATGCTGCTGTGGTCTTTTCTAGCACCTTGTGCTTCTCCTTCATTGTATTTATCATGCTTGAAAATATTATATAATATCTCTTGTTCCTTCCATATCCTAAGTTCCATAAGGATTACTTCTGTCTGCCATTTATTCCTCAGCCTGATACAGTGCCTGGCAGTATTTGCTGACTGGCTGACTTACTGCTCTGTGATTTTACAGACAACAAATCATAATCACAGCAGTTACAAAGCAGTCCAGCTAGTTTCAGAGAGAACTTTTTATAAGCTATACACTGGGGTGTGGAGGAGGGAGAATTATGTGAACTTTCCATAAAACAGAAGCAACATGATTTTATCCCCCATTATCAATCCTTTTCCTGAAGCACTTTTCTGAGATGCCTTCTTCCTGTTAAATGATTTCTGGGCTTGTATATAAAAGCAAACATGCATCACTTGAAAGGAACTAGAATTTAATGAGGCAAAAAATAAAAACATCCGATGATTCCAATCCAGCTGTGTGGATATTTCTTGCCAAAGGTGTAGGAGTTGGAGTAGTAGCGGCTGAGCATGAATGTGCATGTGAATTGATGTCTAGAGGCCCAGATGGGTCGTAGCTATCTCAGGGAGATCGAGTGACTGTGTTCCCATTGTCATGCTCCAGATGATACAGCATCCATCCCTTCCCTTGCACACCCAGGGGGAAGCTGACTGAGTCATCACTAAGATCCTGGGATCACATATGAGTCTTCATTCTCATAGCTGTTGTGATGATAATTTGGGGGCCATGAATTACTGGGGGAAAAGAGTCATAAAGATTGAAGGGGTAGATATTAAAATCTTCCGATGAACTGCATGCAGATCATAAACAGAATACATTTATGATTTCATTCAGAATGAATTGCCAGCATCAGAAAGATGTATCCTGGCTGTGCACACTGATGCCTTAAGGAAAGGCCTCCATTCTGTGAGTTCCCTAGCCCATATTTGATTGACATGGCAGTGCTTGTTGTATTATTCTCTAGACATACGCTTCCAGCGAGTGTGGAAAAGCACAGTAAGAAACAGCCCAACAGAACCATTCGTTATCCTGTGTCCCTTAAAAACACTTTTTAGGACCTTGCTGTATTACTCAGTACTCTCTCCTAGGGCAGAATTGCCTATAGGGGGAGAAATTTCTTTCTAGAAGAGCTATACATGTCCTAAACAATTGGTTTGTTTCTTACCTTAAGGAAACTGAAGATTGTATAATTAGGAGTCAGTGTTCCTAGCTACTATTAAAGACATTAATGGAACTTACGGTATTCATTTTCTTACTAGATTACTTTGACTATTATGCTACCATTGTTTCCTTCATTCATTCTATACACACGCATTATATATTCAGTTTTATTAATTTTGAAAGCTAACATGTCCATTTAGGTACAAAGATGCAAATATGTTCATTCAAAAGTATTTTCTGAACATCTGCAAAGAGCCAGGAAATTCTTCTAGGTGAGGGAGACGCCATGCTGAAAAAAAAAAAGAAAAGAAAACGATGTGCTTTTCATACTCATGGAGCTTAAGTTTATAAAGGCATGAAAAACTTATTAAGGCATGTCTAGAGAATAGATATTCTCCTGACGGCCTTGGGCAAACAGTTTAACTTCTCTAAACCTATCTCCTTTTCATTAAACTCGGGAAGAATAATACCTTTATTTTGTAAGGTTTTCATGAAGATTAAATTAGATCAACCACATCATATAGCTGTCACACAAAAGGTTTCCTGCTAATGCTCAGCTCTTTTCTCACTTAAATCCATAAGTGTTGTTTAAATGCTTCTGATTTAAAATGTGCATCAGAAACACGGATGGTTCCAATCCTCTATTAAAAATAAGAGATGAGTGCTTAAACACAAATTTTATTCTATAAAAAGCTCAACCTGAGTAAATGAAAATGAGGTTGAGCAAGGAGGGAGGAGAACTTAATGGAGAGTACCTCTGGAAAGGAAAGAACTAGAAGAAGCTGTCTGTGAGATCGCTGGTTCTGACTGGGAAGAGAGGATGACTGACATCCTGGAGGTCCCTCCTCGATCACAGCTTCGAGGGCTCCTCTTCCTGACATTCATGTTCTCCTCCAGACTCACTATAACCACATATTCAGCATCCAAAATGTATCAGGTACTGTGACAAACACCTTACACATATTTCAACAGTGCGTAGGTCACAGCAACTCTTGGAGGATGTGCACTCTTATCAATGCCATTTTTTATAGAGGTGAAGCAGGAAGAACTAGTAAATGTCAGAGTTGGGCCAAGAGCCCTGAGTCTGTGATTTTAATTCCTTTGTTTCATTGCCTCTCTTCAGTGCTATTATTGGCAGCCACCTGTGTCTGATGCTGAGCCCACGCTCTTGGCCAGGCCCATTTCTCCTTGTAGGCTCCACTTAGTGGTACTTCAGAATTTGCACTGCGGTCTATTTACACCTTGAAGAAACCATGTGAATTCCAAGTAACCTATCTGGATATGTTCCTACTGTCACACAGGACACACCTAGCGGGCAGACTGAGAGCCCTGGGTCCCAAGCTCATGATCTCGTCTACCAGGCACTGAATACATTATGTTGAAAGCTCTGGAGAAACCATGGTACAGCAGCTCTTTAAAGTGTCACTGAAGTGTTTCATTAGAAAAACTCCCTTTCCACAATCCCTTGGCTGAAGAGGCAAAAAGCCCGAGTTCAAGCCCCAGCACTCTCACTTGTGAGAATGTGACTTTGGGTTAAAGTTGCCTTTCTGAGCTTGTCCATTCTCATCTGTTGAAATGGGACTAGTGAAACCCATTTCACATCGTTGCAGTGAGAGAGCTCAGAGCAGGGAGTAAGCGCCGAGGGCATTTGAGAAACACTGGTTCCTTTTCTTTCTGCTTTGCTTCTTCTTCTGACCCTTCTCTTGGGCAAGATAAAAGTCATCACCATTTTTAAATGACATAAGCACTCTGCTACACTGGTGTGTGGCTGCCTGCTTGTGTGACATGCATCCACAGGCAGTAATCGGAGTGAGGCGTCTGGAAGACGGACAGCATTTGAAACTTGCTTCAGAGTCCTTCAGTGCCACTCCATTCTCCACTGAACTCCGAATTTCAAAGGCAGCTGAGGATTTGGAAGCACATTCCATAGACACCACCGGGACTTGGTCACCTTCTATGCTCTAATGGCTTCTCATCTATACAGCCTGGATTCTTTTTGTGCATAGCAGGCACCAGTAAAAAGGAAAAGGCAAAGAGTGTGAAGTAACAAGACTTCCCACCCAATTCTTCATGCGGGAGATCAAATAAAATCCCTTTAAAGATACTGCAGTGAAGGGCAGTCATGGAGTTTGAGTCTGGGTTAAACTCTGAAGTTGAAGATCTCCTCACTACTACAGCAAGCTGCCTCTTTCTTTGCGCTTGATAAGAATGTGTGAAACCAATAGAAACAGTTTTTAGGCTTGCAAAAAACCCTTCCCCAGCAGGACCATTCCTTGTTAGGAGCTGAGTCTTCTATTTTGACAAATGAATACAGGGACCCCTCACAGGCACCCTTGAGTCACACTTGATGGAACTCAGACACCAAGCTGCTTCTGTGTCCATGTTTGCAGCGTCAGAATTCAGCACAATGTTTCTCTCTCTCTCTCTCTCTCTCTCTTTCTGCACTGCAGATTGAACCCCAGGGGTGCTTTATCACTGAGTCACAAGACCAGCCCTTTTTTATTTTTAATTTTATTTTCAGTTTGAGACAGAGTCTCACTAAGTTGTTTAGGACCCCACTAAGTTACTGAGGCTGACTGAATTTGTGATCCTCCTGTCTCAGTCTCCTGATCCACTGTGATCACAGGCATGTGCCCCATACCTGGCAGCATAGTGTTTTTTCTTAAGCATTTTGCAAGTAGGATAGGCTGCCCCCAGATGAGCAATGGGTGTGCCTTGAGCTGGGACCCATAGGCAGGACATGTGTGCATCCTATTTCTGCAGTGAAAGGGAAGGCAAGCTTGGCAGACGCTTTTGCTTCACTCTTTTATCTTTCATCTAAAAAAAGAAAAAACTGCAAAACAAATAACTTCCTTAAAATAGTTAAGGGTCAGAAGTGCTCATTTATCTCTTTAGAGATATAGTTGACAAAATTTCATTTGGAAAGAAGAACAAGAACAGCCCCTTCCAAATTCCCTGTTCCCTATTCACCTGTCTCAGTTTCTTCATCTGTAAAATGGTTACAATAAAACTAACACCTCAAAGAATTGTTGCGATCTAGGTCCTATCAAAAGATATGCAAAGCATTCATCACGGTACCTGATCCATTTTAGATACCGAGTGAGTCAGTCCAGTCACGCTTCATTCCATCGTTCCACATTAGTGGATTCGATCAAACTCGAATTGAAAACATTCAAGGAAAACAAATGCATCTGTACTGAGCATTTACAGTTTTTTCTTTCTTGTAATTATTCCCCAAACATTACAACAACTTTTACAAAGCATTTTTATATTTAGTATGATAATCAAGAGATGATTTAAGGTATATGGGAAGATGCATGTAAGTTATATGCAAATACTATGCCACTTTATATAAAGAACTTGAGTATCCATGGATTTGGGTATCCAAGGGGGTCATGAAACAAATTCCCCCATGGATACTACTACTAACATTACTACTATTACTAGGTGCCTGTCCTTGGGCAAGTTATTCTCTCTGGGTTTCAAATACTTTTGTAAGTTTAGGGTATGATTATCAGTACTATAAGGATATGTCTGTGAGACTTAACTGAAAGCTGTAGCATGCTTAATATCATTTCAATAGTTATTTCATTGGTTAGATACTACAACTTGCAGCTGTTTTTGGGCCATAACATTTTTCAAAAAAGTCTACAGTTCTGAGCCATTTCCTTAGACGTGGAAATTCTTACATTCATTGTTATACATCAAATAAAGAAATGTTTTTGGAAGCTTCAAATTGGAGATCATATCTAATACACAGCCATCTTCCCCAAGGCTGACTTTATTAACACTGTACCTTGCCACCTTCATTTTCATATTGTTCAGGAAATTGTTTAACTATGAAAATCAGAAAATGCCCCCCACCTTCCTCTGGACAGAACACATAATTACCATATGTTCACATAAAACATCACTGCAATTTTCATTTTTTTCTACTAATCTTCAAAAATTGGATGACTTCTCCGCACATCTCTCATTACTAAGCTAATTTATGTTGGTTTCAATATCACTGAACATGAATGTACTAGTCCTTCTTTAAGGCATTTTTTAAAATTAAATTTGTAGTTTCTTCTCTTCTGTTTCATTTAACATCTATGCCAGTCTGGTCTCCCTGAATCCCATGATCAAGATAAGACTGAGTAAATGGGCTAGGAAACTAAAGAGAAACCTCTCAACAGAGGAAGTCCAGAAACCCAATAAATAGATGAGAAACTATTCTACATCACTAGCAATCAGAGAAATGCAAATCAAAACTTTACCTAGATTCCACCTCACTCCAGTCAGAGTGGCAAAAATGAAGAATACAAACGGTAACAGATACTGGAGTGGTTGTAGGAAGAAAGGAACACTGACACACTGCTGGTGGGACTACAAACTTGTACAGCCACTCTGGAAAGCAGTGTGGGGACTCCTCAAAAAGCTAGGGCTGGAACTACCTTACAACCCAGCTATCCCGCTCCTTGGTATTTTCCCAAAAAAGCTAGAATCAACACACTACAGAGACACAGCTACATGAATGTTTATAGCAGCTCAGTTTATAATAGCTAAACTATGGAACCAACCTAGATGCCCCTCGCTGGATGCATGGATTCAAAAATTGTGGTATATATACACAATGGAGTTTTACTCTGCTGTTAGAATGATATTATGCCTTTTGCAGTCAAATGGATGGAAGTGGAAAAAAAATATGCTGAGTGAAATATCCCAGAGTCAGAGACTTAAGGGCCAAATATTTTCTGTCATATGTGGAAGCTAGTGTAAAACCTATGACAGGATAATAGTCAGCTGAGTTAAAGAAATAAACTCACCATAGTTGAAACTCCACATAAGCTGGGTGAACCATACCTAAGAAGGTGGGGAGAGAAGGGAGGGAAGCGGGGAGGGGAGGGAGGGATAAGGAGAGTTACCAATACAGCAGGGAATACTCAACTCCCATTAAAAGCCTAGCTATACACAGGCAGGCAGAGAAACTCAGAAATGTCAACAATTATTTATATGTTCATTTCAAACTATAGTATGGTGGGATTACAGAGGAGACATGAGCTCGGGGAATGGATGAAGGGGGCTAGATCCTGGTCTAGGATCGACCTCAATTTACTGTCTCACTTGTCAGTATCCATGTATGCATGATTATGTAACAATTCCCTCCAATATGTGAGTCTATGTTGAACGAATAAAAAAAATCTTAAAAAAAAAGGTAAGATTGACTGAAAGCACTCCTGTGCTATGAAATTCCACACCTCCCACCCCACTGCACAAAACTTCTGAAAATTCTAGAGAGATTACCTTCTCTGGTTCTGAACTCCTGCTTCTGCTTTATCATTTGTTTGTGAATTTTTAGATTGTATTCAACAAATATTTAATATCAAAATACATACTCTGTGACAGGCACTTTTCAGGGCCTTTCACGTACAACACTGAGCAAAACACACAATCACTGCGCTGCCTTCTCTTCCTCCACACTCTGCTGAGCTGAAGTTGGAGCTCAGCTCTATCCCTCAAATACAAGCAAAAATGCTTCTACTTATAGAAGATACTTGTGTCTCCAGCAGATATCACTGGAATTTTGGGAGGATAACTGGGCAGGATAGGGAATCAGAGAGAGGACTGATTTACTACCAAAAAATTATTTTAGTTTTTTAGAGTATTTTTAGCTAATCTTCATTCTCCCCTCTTCCGTACTGCTATTATATTTTAATCCAAATGGAATTTCCACCACTCTCACAAAGGCTTTGCAGGAAACATAAAAAAGGGCCCATGACTGTGCCCTAACCTCTTAATAGTCTTTCCCTTGTCTACTGAAATGTGACAAAATGGTTTGAAGTTATCTCTGGGAAGGACTCGCCCTCAGCTTGTCATCTACGCACCATCACCATCCCTAGCATCTTCCTCAGATGTTGGTGGAAGAGTTTGGGACGGAGCTGGTTTTGTCCTTCTGTAACTAGGTTTAGAAGAAACCTTAGGAAGCCTTAGGCAGGCAGAACCACGTATCATCTACTATCTGTCCATGCCTTCACTCATTCAATAAGCCTTCATTCAACAGCCTCCATCCCGCAGAATCTTATGTTTGTGGCAACACAAAGTAGAGTGAGGTCCAATTTTTGACTGAAAGGAGATCACAGTTCAGACTTCAATAAAGAAAAGGAGGCAGTTGAGCTGAATATTGAAGAATTTGTGGAATTCACCACGTAACAATGAGAAGAGAATTCCAAATGAAGGACACAATCTACAGAAAAAAAAAACCATGGTTATTTGGATCTATGCAGCCTTAATCCACATGGCAAGTGATACTGTAGACCTTGCAAGTGGGAGCTATAGGGAAGAAAGAGATGAAAGAGGACCCTGCAGACCTCAGAACATTCCATGATATAACTTTAAAAGGAAACCATAAAATTTATAGAATCTAGACTGAAAACAAATAAACAGGTAAAATTCTGTAATATTAATTAAGAGACCCAATTAAATAATAAATTCTGAAATAGAGGAATCCAAGTTTAGTTCTTCCAAAAATGTCATTTTGCTTTTACAGATTTTGTTTTATTGTTGGAACTTAAACAGTGATAATATTAAAATATCCAAATTCAAGAAATACATTTTATTTCCAATTCAGTCTCTGAAAAAAATAAGGATTTTTTTTTAAATGAAGACAAAGTGCAAGCTTCATTTTTACTTTTCAGAGGAAAGGTCAAATGCTAAACCTATTGAACATCTTATGTTTTAAGATCTTGAGAAAGTCAGGCAGAAAAAAATATATACAAAATTTTGAAGTCTTGATGCCTTTACCATAGAAAATTCTACAACAGAGAAAATTGAGTTTTTTCTGAAATTGAAAATCTCTTTAAGTAATTTGCAATGAGGTCTTTAAAGACATTTATTATAAAAGAAGATAAGACCAGAAAGTGAATATAACCTTTTTATACTGTTGAATAAAAGATATATAAATTATGCCTAAAGCAACTGTCTAGCCTAAGGAAAAAACAGGAAGTAGGTTTTTAACATATCTGACCCATCTAGAACTTTGATGATAACATTTTGGGGAAAACAGCCTTTAAGTGTAAGAAATTTTAAAAGAAAGCTTTTGTGTTTTTAGGTCTAGTGAAATACCACGTTAGAAGACGCAAAGGCACTGGAGTATGCTAACTAATTAAAAACTTTCATTACCTCAAGATTGACTGAAGGGGGAAAAAAAACCTCCTTTTCTAGTAGCAAATCTTCCTAATGTGTGAGTGTGTTCTTCTATCTTACTAAGTGCAATATTCTAAGCCTGGTATTTTCTTTGAAGAATAAGGAAATCACAAGCCTCAGGGCTATTGCTGAGCCCATCTGTCCTTGCTCCACGGTTCTTCTTCGGACCTAGTTGTCAGACATGAAGCTAAGTGTTTATTGACTGTGGGCCTTAACTTGAAATTTCAGAATCCTTCAAGTGAGCTTGCTTGCTTGCTTGTGATTTTTTCTTCTAAATATGAAAATTTCCAGAAAAACTCAGGGATAATGCTCATCATTGTTTATTGTGCCCAAACAGGTTGCTAATGAATAGGAGGAAATTATTCAGTATTATTAATAAGGGAGATGGGGAAGTTAAGTTTAAGTTTCTAGACAGATAAATTTTGGTAGGGAGAAAAAATTTTGAGTTTTTTTTAATTCAGTATTTACAGGAAGAGCTTAAGTGGAAAATGGAAGAATTCTACATTCTGAGAATCTTATTAACATTAAATTTAAAATAACATGTCAGGGGACTGGAGTGGTGGCTCTGCAGGTATGAGGCTTGCCTGACATGCTTGAGGACATGGATTCAAACCCCAGCACCATGTATACAATGAAGTGTCAGAGCAACAAAAACCACAAGAAAAACGAAATAAAATTGATTCTCTCTTTCTCTCTCTCTCTCACTGCCCTTCTCTCTTTAAAAATAAATAAGTAAATAAATAAATAACATGTCAGGAGAAGTAGCTCAACAGTAGAGCATTTGCTTGGCATGTGTGAGGATCCAAGTTCAAACCCCAGCACCACATACACAACTAAGTGTCAGAAAAACAAAAATCAGATAAGAAAATAAGTGAAATTTACTTTCTCTCTCTCTTCCTCTCTCTTTAAAAAGAAATAGTTCATGTCAATGTGGGAATAACTAGGACTTAAAGGTTAAAGGAAATATATATTATACAATTTTAAGTTTTCTAATAAAATATGAGGATCATGTATTGGCTTTAATCTTGGGACCTAAAAGGCCATAATGCATTATTTAGCAGGTTGAACTGAGTTCAATTCAAATTTCTTTTAAATGTTAATTCTTTTGAAATATATCTGAGAGTTAGAAAGAAGACAATGTAAAAGCTAGCAGAGAATCCATTTACACAGCATATTGGAAAAACTTCATAAGCAATTTAATATATGTATTAGATTTCTCTTTTGCCTGTTTGTAGTGATTTGGGACACAAAGTATGAGCATATTTCCAGTATAGGCGACTTAGCCAATCAAGGTTAATGACCAGCACAGTGGAAATGATCCCATATATCCATGAATGAAATGTTCCAATAAACTGTCCTGATCTTTCAGAACTAGAAACAAGATTTGAATGTGATGATTTATAATTTGTCAGTCAAAACAGTGAATTAATTAGTAGAAATATATATTTTTGAACTGCTAGAAATATTTCAAGAATCTTAATGTCTTCCACATTAAATTCTTTCTCAGACTTTGAAAGTTGAAAGTCACCTTTTTATATGGTGATTATATAACTTTGGATAGATTTCCTAATATAACTCTCTATTTGTCAATCCTAGTGCACATAAAACAGCCTGTGAATTCATTAGCAATCTTATGGTACTTTAGAGTTTTGCAACTGCAGTTATAATGGGCCAAATCAAGACTTGCCTTGGATTCTGTTGTTAGGGGAAATCCATTAACTTTTTCATTTCATTTTAGTGTAGCATTATCAGATTACTACTTCAAAATAATAAATAGTTCTTTCAGATACTATGTACTCCCAAATGGGTGTAGAAAATAATTTACTCAGCTAATGCAATTTTGCTGATTTGTAGTATACTGAGTGCTCACCTTTACATATGTTATCTATTTGATCCTCACAAAAACCCTGTGAAGTCAGCAAGGCCATTATTAGCATCATCCCTACTCTTCAGCTCAGAGAAAACCGTGTTCTCTCTCCAAGGGCACACAAAAATGGAAAGCATTTGTTCTGAGTCAAAACCTCATCTCTAACTGTACTTGTAACCACCCCTAAACTCAGTGACAGCATGCACATAAAGTCATGTTGCCATACAATGCTGGGTTAGGACAATCCTCAGCAACTTAAGAGTTAAAAGATAGGCAAATGGAATAATACATGAAAAGAAGAAAAACTTTCTTTCCCTATTGGTTTCTCAGTTGAAGGACAGCCTCAATATAAGAAAGCAAATGTTGAATATAGGCAAGTGGGCCTTGGGTCCAAGCACATCTAAACAACTGGACCTGGTTGTCCTTCGAACCCAGCCATCCTTAATTTACCTGAACAGGTTGCAAGTGGCTAGTATGATAGGATAGAGGATTATGAAGTGTCTTTGATTTTTAATAAGTACTTGGAAAGCAGCAAATTTCATACATCTATTGATATTTATAACAAGTATCCATTTGAAACTAATCAAGACTGCAGTTATAGCCAGAAAGTTTCACAGACAAGTAAAATGAGCTGGTACATCCAGTGTATAACCAACGGAGTAGGAGTTATATATTTAAGGGGAAGTTGTTTTTTTAAAAATTGAAGCAACCCAGGGGTTCTGATTCATTTAAAGTTCCCTGTGGACATCAGCCTAAGCTGATTTCTAGGTACGTAAGTCAGAACAGGCCAGCCTATGTCTGATAGCCAAAGACAAGCTGTAAGCTCTGCCCCAAAATATGATGCAGAGAAATTATTGAGAGCTTTTTGAAAAATATAAAAACTATCTGTGGGGGCTGAGCGGTGGCTCAGCGATTAGTTACCATGCTTGCCTGGCATACGCAAGTACACAAGTTCAAACCCCAGCACCACGTACACAAAGAAGTCTCAGAGCAACAAAACCACATGAAAAACTAAATAAAATTGATTCTTTCTCTCTCTCTCACTATATCTCTTTCTTTAAAAAAAAAACTGTGTATGTGATTTCTTTCCAAATGTTCCCTTTTAATTGCTTTGTTTTTATGTACAAGCCAATTACATGTTTTGACTGATGTTAATATTAGCTAATTGAACTCTTTTAAATGTATACAATTTAATAAACTTTTAGTTGGAAACAAATAATTTCTTTGGAGCTTTAGAAATCAAAGTAATTTGATTTTCCATCAGAAAATTCTTTTCAACAAGTTCCAAACTATAATTCAAGGTCATGTGGCTCAAAATGTGGTTCAGTTTAAGAAAGCAGAGCCCCTGTTGGCACTAGCTGACCACTCCAGGCCAGTCTCCACTCTTCATTTGAATTCTTTTTGGGCAACTCTCCCTGAGAAGTAGGTCATTGTCCATTACAGGTAGCCAAGGGTTCAGAATTTCTAGTTTTTAGTATCTATGAAGCCTTTTTGATCATATTTTTAAAAAATACACAAGGGGCTGGAGTGGTGGCTCAGCAGTTATTGAGCTTGCCTGGCATGTGCAAGTACATGGGTTTGAACCCCAGCACCACATACACAATGAGGTGTTGGAGGAACAGAAGCCATATGAAAAACTAAGTAAGATTGATCCTCCCTCTCTCTCTCTCTTTCTCTCTCTCTTTCTGTTCTTTTCTTTAAAACACACACACACACATACACCCCAAAGGAATTTGCTGAAAAGGCTTAAATTAACAGTCAGTGAATTGTCTATGGAAGTTTCTAAACAGTTGACTGAGGTACAAAAGTAAGACCACTTTGGAATCATCCATGGTAGTTCTATGATTGTTCGTTTGCTGGGGCTTTCTTAACACAGTCTCACAGACTGATTGACTTAAATAGTGGAAGTTATTTTCTCCCAGTTCTGGAGGACAGAAGTTTGAGATCAGGCATCAGCAGGGTTGCTTTCTGGTGAAGTTTCTCTCTGTGGCTTATAGACAGCCATCTTCTCCCTGTGTCTTCCATGGTCTTCTCTCTCTGCCTGTCTGTCCTAATTTGCTCTTCTTTTAAGACTATCAGTCAGATTGGATTAAGGCCCATCCTCTGAGTGGATTCAAAAACTGTGGTTCATATACACAATGGAGTTCTTCTCTGCTGTTAGAGAGAGTGATATCATGGCATTTGCAGCCAAATGGATGGAAATGGAAACAATCATGCTGAGTGAAATATCCCAACACAGAAACTTAAGGGCTCAATGTTTTCTCTCATATGTGGAAGCTAGAGAAAAACCTAAGATAGGATGAAAGTTAGTTAAGTTTAAGTAATAAACCCACCAAAGTTGAAATTTCACATAAGCTGGGGGAACCATAACTGTGAAGGTGGGTGGAGAAGGGAAAGAGGGAGGGAAGAAGAAGAGGGAGGGAAAGAGGGGTTATCAATACAGCTGGGAAAATTCGACTCCCATGAGAAACCTAACTGTATTAATTACATGTATAATTAACATACATGTATATGCTCATTTTTATTTATAGTATGGGGGTATTGCAGAGACATGAGATCAGGGAACAGATGAAGTGGGGAAATCCTGGACTAGAATTGGCCTTCACTTACTTTGTCAATATTTATGTATGCGTGAATATGTAACAATGATTCCCTCCAATAAGTAAGACTGTGTCGAGCAAATTTTTTAAAAATGTTAATTAAATTTTTAAAAGACCCATCCTTAAAGACCTCCTTTTAACTTAATGACCTCTTTACCAACCAAACATATTTCCAAAGTTAGTCACTAGGGCTTAGGCCTGCAACATAGGAATTTTAGTGGACCCAACTTAGCCCGTAACAGTCATTAATCTCAGATAATCAGAAAAATACTTTCTCATTATCTACTGGCAGCTAGATTGAGCATCATCTTCTTGCTTCTTATCTTTGATTTCTGTGACTCATCACTCCCTTTGATTTAAGTCATTCCAGCTCTGGCTTTCCTTGTTGACTGCAGAAGATTCCGATTTGCTCCTAATTTGCCCATGGATAGGACCTTTTATCCATGCTATGATTATTCTCTGTCTCTATTGCTGTAATTCAAGTCTCTTTTCACATCTGTTTTTCAGTTTTCATTATGTGTCCCTCTGCATTACTGAATTTTCTAAATTCCAGTTTATTCAGTGTTCTCTATAATAGCCAAAAACTAGAAACAATCCAAATATCCATCAAAAGTTGAATGGGTTAATTGTGGTATATTGAGATGATGGAATACCACACAGCGTTGAGAATAGAACTATTGCTACTTACCCCAGGGATGAATATAAGTAAAATATTTCATCAGTTTAAGTCAACAGAGTCCATAATCTTGGCAGTAGCCATTCATTGATACGTATCAGGTACCTATTGTGTGCCAGGCATTGTGGAAAGTGCTTTTTTCATATGTAATATGTCATTTTAATTCTCACAAATTTATGAAATAGATAGTAATTCAGTCCTATTTCCAGAAGGTAAAATGGAGGCTTAGAATAATTTACAAAATGCAGAATTGGGACTGAAACTTCTGTCTTGAATCCAGTCCCAGTATGGGAGCCAACAGGCCACATGGCCATTCGTCCTTCTCCTCCACTGACCCTGGAAGATGCATTGGCTCCATTAGTTGGTAATCACCTTCACCACACCTGACTACACTCTGCGATTCACAGCACCAAGGTCTCTCCATACTTTCCCTAACCACGGATGAAAGAGAATATTCATGTGCTTTCAAGGAACCCAGAGGCATTAACAGGAGCCAGCCAACACATTCCCAATGACCTCCAAAGGAATATCAAGACAAGCAGAGATGCCAGAATCAAATCCCGAATTTTAGGATAGGAATTCCCAAAGCCTCAGTTTCTCTCTTGGAGCTGTTTCAGAGAAGTCAAGCAGATGGAGTGCCTTAGCTGCAGACCTTCTTGGCTAGCAGTATGTGAATTTGGCCTAGTTTCTACAATTTGCATTTCCTAAGTTATGTCAACAAAACTGGGGCATTTGGTGACTGGGGAACAAGCTGATAAAAGCATTTGCACCTGAGGAAAGCCACAAAGAAGGCCACTGAATAGTCAGGTTCCAAGGCCACAATTCTGGTTAGTAATAGAATTTGCCTCAAATAGTCATTTAGGGCATAAACTCCTATTCAACAGTGAATGGTCCTCTTCTGATATAAAATCAGATATAACGCAATTCCACCTTATGACATCTGGATAAACCTGTTATCTCAGATTCAATAATTTGGTGATGGTATATTTAACACATGGTCTTTCATCTGTTTTTTAAAAGAAGGGAATTCAATCTCTTTGCCCCAAGGTAATTACATTTAAAGACCTCCAATTTGGTAACAGGATAAAATTCTTGTGATTTGTTCTTTGATTAGCTATGTATATTTTATTTACTTAAAAAAAAGAAATTGGAGGAATGGATCACTTTATTAATAATTAAATGAGTTTCAGAGGTAACTATATCAATCCAAGGGAACTTTTTCATGGTCTTGACCACATATTTACCAATGCAGATTCTTATTCATTATATTTGCTTTGGAATATTTTCCAATTGTCAAAAAACATACAGTAATAATTAAGGAACCAACTTTTTATACGTGGTTCCTCCCCAGTGTCCTTGTAAGAAGCTATATACTACACATGAATGGCTACCTGAATATACTTAGAAACCAGGCCTCAAGAACTCTTCCCCAACTTTCTCCCAAAAAAGGCCATGTCTCACCTCCTGCTATGCCCAAATCACCATTGTTCCTGCCTAGTTTCAGAAACTACCTGTGCAGGAGATGAATGATTTTCATACTTCACTTTCTCTTGGGTGCTCTGACATTCACTCATTTGTACAAGTAAGAGTGCTTGCACTTGAGGAGGAGGGGATTTTTTGGAAAAGAAAAAGAAAGTAATCTTCAGGACTTTGTGTTTTTAGTCATTTTCCGTTTTCTCAAAACTAACATTTAAAATAAATGGTTTTTTTTGAGTTTGTTTTTTCTTTTCTTTTTTTTCCCCAAATGATCAATTTGACAAGCAATTGAAAATAATAACAATGATCCTTTAACAAGATTATATTTTTGTGGGTGCATATTTCAGGCAATCATCAAAAGCCTCTCAAAATCTAACAAATGTGAGATATATCTCATAAAAAAATAAAATAGCATTTCATTGTGCATTTACTTTTTAGTTATCAAACATGTTATATTTATGACATCCCCAATGCAAGACCAATGTCAAAAGAGAAAAAATGTTTAAGTCAGACCACCCTAAGCAGAAAATGTTGCTTGCAGGTACATAATTAAGGAGCTTGTCCTGTTTTTGTTTTGTTTTAAAGAGAAAGGGACAGTGTGAGAGAGAGAGAATCAATATTATTTGGTTTTTCATGTGACTTTTGTTGCTCTGACACTTCGTGTGTACATGGTGCTGGGGTTCAAACCCTTGTCCTTGCACATGCCAGGCAAGCATTGTTAACAGCTGAGCCACTGCAGCCCAAAGAGCTCATCCTTAAGATAAAATAAGTCACAAGTAATTTAGAGTCACACTAATCAAGAAACCTGGCAATAAAATTTCATTAATTCAGAGCTAATCATAGGTGAAGATGGACTGAGTGCTCTTACTTTGACCATCTGTGGCGAGAAACAAGATAAATAATCTTGAGACGATGGTGAGATTGAAGTGGGCCGGAGTGTTTAACCTTCTCCAGAGAACAAATAAATGGTGAAATATTTGTAGACAAATGGATCTTGTTAAATAAAAAAAAAGTTTCATGTGTCCTTCAAAGCAAATTTTAAGCATCTTTACCTGGTGACACTTTATTAATTTTAATTAAGTTTCATTTATATGCTTGAAACTACTTCAGTTCCTTAACCTCTAATTTAAACTTTTTATCTAATTAAGACTTACCTTCTCTCAAAGTTAGTCATATTATGTGGTTTCAATATCTTTACTAGTTTGAGAAAGATACCCAGTACAGATGTATTAAGAGTACCTGTGTATCTCTTACATGCCTAGGGAGACCAAATAATGCAAAATGGTTCATAAGTAGGAAACAAAATATTTGCCCTCACTAGGCAGTTTCATTGACGAGACATAACTGAAAACATTTTACATAATATAGGACTATAGTAAGGTCCCATGTAGGTGCTTAAGCTACATGCATAGCTCAGAACTTAGGGACTGGACAGTTCTCTTCCTCAAGTGACCTACCATATAATCAGAAAGAAGTGGCAAGGAGTGCTATGGAACCAATTGGTGATGCTGCCCATTGAAGACAGATTTTGTTAATAAAGGAAGAGAGTGGTGGACTGAACTTCCGGAGAAATACTCCTGGATGGTCAGACATGGCCCTGAGGCAAGAGAGAATGAGGGGCTGCAACCTGTTGTCTGGAGGGTTTATGTTTTAAGAGTAATGATACCATATGCAGGGATTTTCTGCCTCAGCCCTAAATGCTCTGGATTTTTTTGAGAACATGTTTTAAGGACTACAAGATGAAAGCTCCTGATTGGGCACCCGGTGAGATTTGTCAGTATTATTAGGAAATTTCAACTCCCTGAATCCTTAAAAACAGTGAAAGCAGTGAGGCAACAGCAGAGGGGCTCGTTAGGGTGACAGACATGATGGAAATGCAGAGCCTACCAAATTACAACACCCGGAGGTGACAGAGAACAGCACCAGAAACAGGGCTGTCACAGCAGGGATATCACACTGAGTTGAAGAGACAGCAACCCAGGAGGAAAAGGGCTAACTTATTCACTAGGCATGATGGACACAGTACATCAGACCCATGAAAATGTCTGCACTGTAACGCTACTAAAATCAGTACCCCCAAAATAACCATTTCATAATAATTGCCATGATAAATTCAGTCTGGATTATCTCTGTCTTTATACTAGTGCAGTCATAAAATGTGATTTAAAAATTTTTACCAATGAATGGGCCCATGAATGTCATACTCTCACCCTGTACCAATCATTCAGGTCAAAGAAAGTGAATCTGCATAGAATGGGCTTGGAATCCCAGTGACTTTCAGGGTGGAGGATTGCAATTACAGACCATGGAAACTGTCATCCACTTGATTCTCCCACCTGCTCCCCACACCACTCATCCACAGTCTATCCAGAAGGGCAAAACAAAAAGTGGAGATTAGCACACTTACATAAACTGAAGGCACAGGAGTTGTATAGTAGAAGGTAATTATAGTCACTCCTCATTAATCTCAGAAGACTTCCTGGAAAAGAGTGGGGTTGAGAGATGTATGCACCAGGGATACCTGGTCTGACAAATACAATGCTGGAGGTGGGTGGGATAAAGACACTAAGGGAGAAATAGATGGGAAATGGGAAGCCCTCCCCCTTAATGCCCTGTGTCATTATTGCAAATAAATGGGCACCAATTTATTTTCTGCAATCTGACTACTCTTATTAAAGAATCGTAAATCACATTATTTCCAGCTATGGATCAGTGAACCAACTGATGCAGAATTTATTATGGGTTGTGAATTTCACATATGAATCTCTGATTAAAAGAGAGAATTCTGCCCATGCTTTCCAATTATTTGCAACTAGATCTGAGCTTCCTTCAAGATGTTTAGAAAGAAAACCTGTATGCCCAGATATGGTCTATTTCTACCACTTTAAAAATGAACAAATCTATCATTTTTGGCCTATGTAAAACTGAATATTTCATTTCAAACAGTGTTGCCAAAATTATGTAGCTATATTAGGTATTCATTGAAATGTGTTTTATATATATATATATATATATGAAGAAATATATACAACAGATTGATACTTGTAAGCATGATGGTACTCTATCTATTCATAAAACATTCATCCTATGGCTATGGAAGAGATCATGCTGAGTAAAATCAGCTTAACCCAGAGATCTAAGGGTCAATTGTCTCCGCTCATCCACTCATCTGTGGAGGTGGGGACTAGACCCTGGACAATGAGAAAGTTGGTCTATTAGCATGTGTTAAATCCAGATAAGATGTAATGTTTTACAACCTAATACTTTTCTTAGAGATATAGTGGGAAGGGGAAGGGCGGGATAAGGGAGGGTAATTGGGGGGGGGCACTCCTGGGGGTAATTGCAATATCCAGAATATATACACATTTTATATTATTTTGTTAAAAACTTGTATGGTTGTTCAAAAATAAAAAATTAAAAAACATTCATCCTAAAAAAACTATTTAATTTCCAGTATTATAAAAATAAAATACAAAATTTTGGAAAATGCATGAAAATATCAGAGGTATTATTTTTATTTTCCTATTTCTGTTTTTTCTCAATTTTAGAGGACAATATATTCTTGTTTTTATTATTATAATCAAAACAAGAGAAAAGCTATTTTTAAAACCCCGAACACTAGGGGCTGGAGTGGTGGCTCAGAGGTTGCAGAGTTTGCCTGGCATGCGTGTGTACGCAAGTTCAAACCCCAGCACCATGTATACAGCGAAGTCTTGGAGCAACAAGGAGCAACAAAGGCCACATGAAAAACTAAATAAAATTGATTTTCTTTCCCTCTCTCTCTCTCTCTCATTGTCCCTCTCTCTTTAAAAAACAAAATTTCAAATACTAGTTTTAGGTTAGCAGAGTTATTTGGTATTATAGTCATTTACTTTTCCCCTATTTTAGTATGCTTCTATTTCTTTTGTTTAGTATCTCCAATAAGGGGTTGGTGATTTAGCTCAGTGGCAGAGCACTTCCATAGCACATGCAAGGCCCCAAGTTCGATCCTCAGCCCTGAAAAAAAAAATCTCCAATAAACAGAGTCTAGATTATTGTTGATAGATAATAAAAATAATTTTGAAATTTAAAACTCCATGATAGCAGTAATAAAATCAGCAACTAGGAAATTGATTACAAATGGACTGTAGCTGTAGAATTGCATTCTTTAGGTATTTCATGCACCTAAAATAGATCTCAAGAAAAATCTTAGTAAAGATGGCATAATGGCATTTAGCTAGTGTTTAGTAAGAATTAGATGGATGCTAAAGCTTATTAAACCTACTAAGGTCCATAGAATAAAAAGTTTGCATCACAAAGTGCTTAGATTTGTTCCCTATAGAGATAAAAAGAAACAGAGCATTTTATTAGCAATGTGATCCTAAGTGAAATATAGATTGTTGATTCTTCCAGAATAGAGAAGGAAAACATGTCTCAAAAATATATTTGCTCAGAAGCTGAGATTTCTGGGGCAGTAGCTCATTGGTAGAGCACTCAGCTATTATACTGGGGGACCTGGGTTCAAATCCCCAGGACCATAAAAAAAAAAAAAGTTTTCCTGTATCCATAGCCAGCCTAAGCGATTATACTGAGAAATGACTGCCACTTATACTTTAATAACAGAAAATCATATTCATGAGAGTTAGTGGAGAACGTGAGGGAGAGCCCGCCAGCCTCCTTCAACCAGATGAGAAGGAAGCATGCAGGCGTGGAGGCAGGTCTGGGTTTCCCTCCTTGCCTCTTTCACACAATGGTTTGGGGGCCCTGGCCAAACCATACCAGATTAAGCTTGAATGTCCTCAAATAACTGTGGAAGATACTATCTACCCACAAAGTTGTGGTAAGATCAAACAAGTAAAATTACATCAGACATCCATAGAGTGCCCAGTACATGGTAGCTTCTCAGAACAGTCCTGTTCCTGTGGGACAGGACTGCAGCCAACACCACTTCATCTAAAGACATATGGTGACTCCACAGCCTGGGATGCAGCCTGAGAGGATCCCATGACATCCCATTTTTGTACTCTATACCTTCCACTGTACATTAACAAAAAAGAAAAAAAGTGGGTCAAAATTGGGTTTTCTTAATAAATGTCAATGTCACTTGCTGTATGCCCTGCATTGCATTCATTTGTGCCTGATTTTATAATATAAAAACAAGACTATTCTCAAAAGTTATTCATTCAGAAAGCTATCATTTTATATATTTCATTGATGAAGAAACAAATGATAAGAGAAATAGCAAAGAATTTCCACAGCAAAGCACCAAGGAAAAAAATAAGTTTTCCCTTATGTTTGCTTTCCAAACTGTCAAAAATAGCTCAAGAAATTCAACACACAAGTGGGAAAACATGATTTTCACATATTATTGGAAAAGAAATAAGCTGAAGTAATTGCTGGAGAATGTCACAATGTGATAATCAACTTCTGAAATTTCACAATTCTAAGAATGATATAGATGCATACAATCCTAATGTGATCTAAAGTATATAAGCCATTTATATGTTTGGTTGTATTTCCAGTGTCTACTAGATCAACATTGAACCTTTCATGTAGCTTTATTTAGAAAATTGGATTTAAAGACTGAATAATTATGCATATGTACTTCTTATAATGTTTTAAATCCCTGACTTCAGAAAAGAGGGAAAAAAA
Organism: Aplodontia rufa; assembly: GCA_004027875.1. NCBI lineage: Eukaryota > Metazoa > Chordata > Mammalia > Rodentia > Aplodontiidae > Aplodontia > Aplodontia rufa. The sequence goes on from PVKS010002098.1 coordinate 95,579, forward strand.
TTACCCTGTGTGGTTACATTACTGTCAGTCCTGCAGAGCTGCTGATAAGCAAAGTTTAATAGTTTTATGAATTGCTGAATCAATTCTCAGCCACATTCTGAATTCTGGAGGTATTATCTCACAAGATAAACGGAGAAGTCAGAAATAACACAGCTTGATTTTAGGATACCAGGTGGAGGTGGCACTAGGATGCTGGAGAAATCTTATTGACATACGAGTGTCTTCCCTGAGTTGGCAATGCCATAGACAGTGTATCTGGAGCCATGGAGATGTCATTGTGGCGGACTTCCATTTCTGATCTCAGACTGTATCACACTTGTAAAACAGAGAGGCTCATGGGATATTATCTCAAAAGCCAAAAGGCTGTACAGGAAAAATTGCTGGCAGGCACTAACTGGGTATCATGACTCTTTTCAGGTAGTAGGTGTAACCTTGAAGAAAAAGTGGCACTGTCTTCAAAAAAGTGACCTGACCCTGGCTTTGGTGGGTTTTTTCTGCAAGAAATAAAAAGCACCGCATGTGTTTATTATACATCCTTTCTAGCTGACCACTGCTTTGTTCTAGAGTTTAGCATGAAAGGACTAATTTTTGTTTTGGTTTTGTTTTTGTTTTAGTGAAATGGCATGTCCGTTGCTAATTTTAGCTAAATAGTTGCACATGTAAAAAATATCCTTATGTAGTGGATAGATTGGTAGCATTTCAAATAAATAATATCCTGAAAAAAATTGGCCTGCAATTTTTTGAGATGCTTATCAATTGACATGTTTTTTTCTTAGCCCAAGAAAAGAGTCCGAATTATTATTTCTTAAAATTTATCTCATAATGTTAGATTTGTTAAGTATACTAGGAATCAAAATCTAATATAAGCATGCCACTTTGTTTATTGCTGTATTTTGAGAACTTCTTGGAGCATGGAAAGACTTCTTCACGTGTGATCTTGCTCTTTTGAAAAAAAAAAACAGCTGCAAAAGCATTTTTATAAACCATATTGGTCTAAAGATGAGCATAGCTTGCAAAGGAACACTAAGCTTATAGGGTATAATATTTCAACCAAATAATTTTTATATTTGAAAAAATGATAAATAGTTTGATAGTGCCTTAATAAATCTTCTCCCAGAATTGTATGCACCTCTGTTTTAGGAATTTCACACTGCTTCATTAAGGAAGAAATCTACAGTCATTAAGCACCCTAATTTTCTATACAATGAATCATTTTCTCCTTATTTTCCCAGAAATCAGATAGTCTAAGCATTGTCAGCCATCTAACCTTTTCAGAACACATATGAAAATCACTACTGATCTATCTATCCGCTAAATCAAATCTCCAACATTTGCTATTCCCTCTTGAAAATAATATATTATCATCGAATAATGCTAGTTAAGTCAAACATACCAAAGAAACAAACTTTCAGAATTGTAAACAAATTCACACATTTTGAAATCTATTAACTACAAAAAATCTTCTCTTTGTTCTCAAAATAAAAGCTGCTACTGGCTACATTTTAGAAAGTCAATGCCTGAGAAAAGGGACACTTTTGCTTTCCAGAGAGTACTACCTTCCGAATACTTAAAGCCCACAGGAAACCCAAGATAGTTATATGATTCTACCCTATTTCATTGCATAGAAACTGTCAAGGCTCATCAGGTGCTGGAGTTAATATTGACTCCAGCTCTTAATTTTCTCTCCAGAAAGCACGTCCCCATCTGTTCATTTTTATTTGTTTGCCTATGATATCTCTGAATGCTACTATGTAATTTAAGTAAATTTACTATACAGCTGTACCTATGTGTTCTTAGTATAAAATGAGTTTCTCTAGGGAGCTCTGCCCAGAACTGAAAAAAATGCAAGGTTTATTTTTAAAGAATATGAAAATTATTTATTTTTTTACATAGTATGAGATGTTTCTAATGGGATTGAGAAAATGTTTTATTTCAATTATGTACCATTTACTCTCAAAAATTTAATATCTGGTAAACTCCAGAGACAGAAAGAGCCAGTATACCCCATTATGGTTTAGAATTCAGTTTATATGAAAAGCAGAAAATAATAGACAGACAGACAGATGACTACCTCAATAGTATCAGAGCCTCAATAAATAACACTTTAATCATCTTTTACCTCTGGATTTATTAGGGTTCTCCAAATAAAAGACATTTCTAACACTCTACTAAAATTACTCATCTTTTTGAAAACGGAAAAAAGAAATATATATATGTATATATATATATATATTATTTTTTCACCAAGTTCATACTATCTCCACAAAACAAAATGGGTGAATTCATGGTATGTCAAGCCACTGCAGAATTTTTAGAGATTTTATGTTTACATTTTTTATGCCCAATCACTAAAAAATAACAGAATTACAAGACCATCCAGCAAAAGCCATCTGTGGAAATCAGATCCTCATCCTAACTCCTGTCCCAAACTCCTATCACTCAAAATATTCAGGGATCATAGAGTAATAATTTATAAATGAACATATAGGCAAGCCATAGTGTTTTAAAATTGATATTATAAAAATATGTTCATGTCATGTTAATTGCCTTAAATATATTATACATATAAAATACTATGTTAAAATTAAATATAATATGTCAGCTATAAAGGTGAAAAGTAGCTAACTAAAAGTTCACAAATCATCTTTTTTCAGATTTTGTGTTTTTTCTCCTCAGCCAAAAGCTTCAAGATGCACTTGCAGCAGCCTACCTCTTCATTTATGTTGGATTGCTCTTTAAACATTAGAATATCTTGTAATAAATAATAAGTTAAAGATTTCTCCTGACACAAGTCATTGTTGATTTCACTGTTGTAGGGAAAAGGCTCTAGGGCGGCAGATAAGGCTGTTGCCATGGTGATGAAGGAGATACCGAGGGAGGAGTCTGCTGAAGAAAAGCCCCTCCTTACTATGACATCACAGGTGGGCAGACCTATAGGGCTCCTGTAGGAAGCTGACATATGTCAATATATCAGACAATGTGATCACTAACTAGAGAAAAAGAAAACAACTCTTGAACCAATGTTTTAAAAAGACAGTTTCAATGAAACAACTGTACAAATATAAATGAAAATCAAAATTGCTTTTAAAATTTAGCTATTTATTCATGGATATTAATTTTTGCTACTCAACTTTAGTTTAAAAAAATGGGTGTGCAAGTAAAACATGTTGCTTCTTTAAAAAGGAGTCTTGTTAACCACTTTGGGAAAGAAATAATAAAGCTAATGGTACATTTGAACAACCAAAAAACTCAAATTCCTATGAATAAATACAGTTATATTGTATACATATGTCAGTTTACCAGTAGAATATCTAAATTTTCTTAAATGTTAAATATATTTATGTTGTGACTATGCATACTACATATTTGTCTATACATATTTATGTGGATACTTAATTTACAGGAATGAGCCAGAAGTTTCTGAGCCCCCATGCAGAAAATGGCATTTGTGATCCTTCTCCTCCTTGTGATCTTGACAACAAAAATATCTCTATTATACGCACATAAGGGCCATTTTCAGCATTTATTATAACAAGTATAGAAAAAAGGTTTGCATTTGTATGCAAAGACGTGCTAAGACTGTGGATCCTGTATGTCCTCAGGGACTTCTGAAACACCCTGTAAAATCTACATAAATACGTATAATATACTCATCACCACTTTGTGGAACTACCAGTTTTAAATTCTTAAATGAAAAATATTTTTTACTTGCATTTATCTTATAATTTAGATTAGATTGTTATTTTAAACATTTCATTTCTCCATAATGCAATAGTAAATGCAGTGATTCAGTTCCGATTATATGCACATGCCTAGAATTAGAAAAATGTCCATTTACAGTCCTTATGAAAGGCATTTATATCAAAAGCTAAATTATGGCAACTTATTTTTAGAATATCAGCAGATCTTATCTCCAGCTGCTGCCAACATGTGTGGTTTGATTTTATTCTAAGTACTATGTTGTAAGTAACAATAATTATAACATATAACATCAAAATTGAATAATTTCTTAAAGTTATTAAAGATTCCCAGAACTTTGGGATAGATTTTATGTTGTCAGGTTTTTTTAATTCATAAGGAAGAGAGACTTCTTCCCAGTGACACATCATAGTAATTGAAATGAAATTTGCTTCATGCTTGTCAAGTTTTCCATTCTTAATTTTTTTACATTGATCTTCTGCCTATAAGAAACAGAACTTTGTGAATCCCACATCCAAAATATTCAATCCATAGTTTCTCAGGTGAATAATTGGGAAGTGAGAAGTACTTGGAAGTTTCGGGGAATGGCAGAGCCGTGCACATCTTATGTACTGATATTGGTACAACTGTGCTACAACATATCATCTCAGGACATCCCAATTTAGGACAGGCTCCATTCCTCCAACTTTTTTCTCCAAAATCATGTATTGCTATTTTCCAAAAATCCTCTACAAATAATCAAGATTACCATTACAACCTAAGCTTGAATTTAAAATTTAATGTAAAGCAATAGCTTGGATTTTTTAATTTAGCAAAGAAATTGTGATGCTTACCATTCTGTCATATTCAGAACACTTGTGTGCACCAAGTTCCTTCTTTAATCCCTATCTGATGTTGCACTAACTGTTTCTGAGATACTAGTTACAATTTTTCTGCATGAAGATTATATAATGCTTTCTTTGATGCACCATATTCTTGTTGCATACCAGCCAGTTTATGAATCAGCAAGCAGAGAATTCTGATTCATAAAATTTAATGCACCTGTTGTGTTGATAATTTTACGGAATTAATTCAGTGACAGCTGTGATGCAATTATTTCTCAGTCAAATGCAGTTTTATTAGTTGATTTTTATATTAGTTGATACACTTGTTCCACTGTACACAAGTGGCTTCTTCCCTGCTATGCACCAGTGATATGCACAAACCCAAAAGAAGCAGAATGATCTGAAAAAGTGAGTACTTCCCATGACAACCACAGCATTCAGCGCGTGTGGCATACCACCTTCTTACATTATCCTGTGTGAATGTACCAGTGTCTCAACACGTGTTTGTCCCAGTGTCTCCTGTAAAGCCCTTTCTTTATGGCATAGTGCTACATACCACTGACTACATTGACCCATTTCATCACGGGTACATCAATACCAGCCTGTCATTTCATAGATTTCAGAGGTTTCTGAAGCTAACAACTACTCTCTCAATATTGTCTTTGGGACAAACATAATAGATAAAATAAAGTCACTGAAACGCTAAGCCCTTGCCTAATTTCATAACTTCACTCAACAGATTATAAGTGTAGAAGCCCTACATTCCTACATTTTTTAAATTATGTAATTATTATTGTATGTTCCACAACTTTATAACTTTAAGAGGGATTTAGTTAAACACACTCTCATGAAGCCATCTATAGTACATTGAACAAAACAACAAGAAGAGCTGGCCAGATAACCTGAACTCAGAAATTGCTGAGCCCTTAAGAGTTGCTCTTTTTGCTTAATGTATTTATTAATTCTGAATTAACAAACAAGCTCCAGTTCTTGTTTTCTAGATTCACTTTTAAACAGTATGTAAACAAGTGTGCATTGAGGAAAGTTTTGAAGAGGAAAACCAATGTGAATCAACAACTCTTTTTGGGAAAAGCCTCCGTAGACCTAAGCTGCCCAGTACAACAGCCACAAGTCATATGGAGCCACTGGGCACTTTCAGATTCTCAAAATTGAGATGTAGCTTAAGAATAGAATACACAGATTTTGAAGACCTGATTCCCCCAAAAGTGTGCAAACTAATACTTTAATAATTTTTGTTTTGACGACATGTCAAAATGATAATATTTTGGATATGCTTGGTTTAAAAAAAAGATATTCATTTCACTTGGGATTTTTTCACTTATTAAGAATGGCTACTGGAAATTTTTAAATTACAAGGCTCTCATTATATTTCTATTAAGCAGAGCTGCTCTAAATTCTGATAATATATCAAATCCAATTTGAGAATAGAAGTGAAAACTGTGTGCCAGAAGATTGTATCATAGGAAAAACACATTATCTTTATGAGAATGAAATGACTTCAGCAAGTATTTTTCTCTCATAAGAAACCTTGAGATATTCTCATTTCAACCATAGCTCCTATATACTTTTTTTTAGAAAGATACATCTGATTCATTTATCCAGTAGAGCACAGTGTCTTAGAACTGTGTTCCAGGACTCTTCTGGTTAAGGGAATTTTTTTTAAGTGTCATATTCAACTTTTGTTTTCTGTATGTTCCCATCCTTTACATCACTATTTGTTTAATTTTTGTGTCTGACAAATATAAAAGGATGATGTCCTTGACTGTAAGGACATTCTCAAGACTTCTAAACATGGCTTTGTTTGGGTTTCTATTACCAACTTAAAACAATTGCCTTAATTACGTGCTCCTGCTTGCACTAGATACTAATACTACCCAAATCTGTAAATGTAATATTTGTTCATTTCCATACAAATAGAACTCATTTTATAAGTCTAACTACCCTGCCTGGAAAATGCTTGCAGTGGTCAGTTGATTGATATTTAGTTGAAGTTAAAGAGTTGAAAGTCATCACATGGTTTCCCCTGACCAGAAGAGCCACTGGGACTTAGAACGTGGGAAGTGGGGGTGGGGCAGGCCAATTAGCTCCTAGGAACTTAATTCTGTCAGGTATCAGATTACCACAGCAGATCTGTAAAGTCTAAATGTTTAAGGGATGCATGGTAATGATGTAGTTGTCTTTTGTTTTCAGTAGATTGAATCAGTTAACTGAGTTTGATATTAGTCTATGTCTTACACTATAGTCACAATTTTGATGTGCACCACACAAATTGCCAAACTTGACTAGACTAATCAGACCAGAAGCAAGTAGTTCAATTACAAAATTATGAATGAAAACCTACTTGACAAATGACAAATGCTTTAAATCAACAATGTCAGGCATAGAAAAGGAATTTTTCAAATGTGCAAAGAGATACCTAAGCATATTTGTGTTTTGGTCCTGTAGAAACAAAATAAACTTAAGTTTTTCTATCATTTAAATGAGATTGAAAGATATAGCTTCTTATTACAAATTTTTATATCAGCATTACAAATATAAGATGTTTATAATTTGTTTTTAACTTAGTTTCAATGTTATAGTTTTTGAATTGTTCATTAAGTACTAAAATGCTTAAATATAAAGTTACTTTAAAATAATAGTTCAAGTTTATTAATCTGAAAAATATTTTATAGAATAGTGAATTTTTATCCTTTACATTATTTAACATCTAAAATATATTTTGCTTTTAGGTATATTATCATAAATCTTTTCTCTATATTTTTTTAAAGAGAGAGGGAAAGTGAGTGAGAGAGAGAGACAGAGAGAATCAATTTTATTTAGTTTTTCATGTGGCTTTTGTTGCTCCAACACTTTGTTGTGTATGTGGTGCTAGGGTTTAAACCCAATTTCTTGCACATGCCAGGCAAGCACCATAACTGCTGAGCCACCGCTCCAGCCCTGATCTATATTTTTAATGAAAGATCTTTGCAATATATTTCTTTAAAGATAAATCAACTTATATTTATCTTTAAATCAAAAAACAAGCAATATAAACATATGCTGGAGTTTAAGTAGTAGAAAGCATTTAAAAGTAAAATGTTTTCTTTTCACCTTAGTTAAACAGTCCCCTAGAGCTTAGCTCATACAGTAATTTAAATTTTAAAAACTAAAAATAAAGTAATTCAAGTTGAACTACCGCAAAAGTGTTTTCAGATAAAGTTTCAAGAAAGATAATAATCCATTAGAGCTGAATGATATTGTTACATGTATGTGGTGACTAATAGTCCCACATCAACTGACCAGCCTAAGTCATGATGTCATGATTCAATTGAAGTCATTTGATTGAATATTTGATTACAAGGAAGGCATAAAGGCTCAATAGTCCTTTTTTTTTTTTTTTTAGAGAGAGGGACAGTGAGAGAGAGAGAGAATCGATTTCATTTAGTTTTTGACATCATTGTGTACATAGTTCTTGGATTTGAACCCATGTTCTCGCGCATGCCCAGCAAGTGCAGTAACCCCTGAGCCAGCGCTCTAGCCCTTGCTCAGTAGGCTTTTGACTCCTGATTGGTCAAAGTCTCACCAATCTGTTTACCTGTTTCATGGTGTTTCTATGTCTGCAAGTGTTTTTCCTCAAACTCTCCAGATTTTAATCTCTGATTTGAAATCTCTGGGAGAGGTGGTCAGGTTGAGACCTCCATTCACACTGGCCAGGTCCTCCTGCCGCGGGACAGAAGGTGCACGGCAGGCTAGGCCTTTACTTCCACTTTCATTAGGCATTCCCTCTTGGCATTCCTGACTTCTTGGTAGAAGACTTAACATCATTTGATCATTTGTAAAAGACTTGCATTTGGAAATATTCCTTTAGGTACCACTAGATTTCTAAAGATTTAAAAGATGTGACACTAGGAGGAAATAGACTTAATATGTAATTAAAACCTGTGAGGAAATTGCTAGACATTTCTGAGGACAACTGAACTTTGTGAATTGCTCAAATCCGGTATAAAATTTAGGATGCCTGTGCAATCAGTCTTTTTTACAGTTTACCAGTTAGACTGTATAAAATTCGTCATCAACTATGAAGCTGCTACTATGGAATATCAAAAATAATTGGATAAGGTCTCTACAGTCAAGGAAGTTACAGGCTGGTGAAGAGGAAAATGATAAAAGATTCTGATAGTGAATAAATCATAGGAACATGGAGATGCTTTAAAAAGGAACTCATTTCCTGGCACTGAAGGAGGTGCCTAGACAATATGCAAATTAAATGGGGACCTAAAAGAGAAATAAGAATCTGCCACATTACCCCTGGATAACAAAGTTTATATACATTGATTGCTACTGTTTTGATAATGTTTCCCCCTCAACTGTATCTCTATATACTTCTAATAAAAAAGAAGGGCCTTTTGCCTTTATTGTTGTTGCTGTGCTTTGTACCCGGGATTCAACCCAGGGTCTTGCGCATGCTCAGCACATGCTCCACCACTGACCTACAACCCCAGCCCTGGAAAGGTCTTTGCACTGATCCAACTATTAAGCAGCAAAAATCTTAGCAACTAATGAAGTGGATCTTTTTAACTCAACTGTGATAATCTGATTAGACCACAATTGCACTCACTCCAACTCAGCTATTCAAAAATGAGCTTCTGCCTTACCTTTTGTTATTTCTAACAATTGGTATTTACAGATACCAATGTATTCTGTACTCAAGGGTTAAATGAGGGATGTTCATAAAGCATTATCAAACTAAAGGTAGTAATTCCAAAGGCATGTCAAATCCCATCTTAGCAACTAGTAAGAAAAGAATAAATGGCATACAATTTGGAAGTGAAATTTAGAAGTTTAGAGGGACCACTTGAAGAATTCAGTTCAGTTTGAAATTTTCCTTTATGATCTAAAAGATTAATTCATTCTCAATTCACCAAAGGAATAATCGTGAATTTGTTTGAAAATGAAGTGGGGGGGGGCTGGTAAAAACTGTTACAATGTGTACAATGTGTGTACCAATAAAATTAAAATAGTATTTCCTACAACTAATATAATGAATCTTAAATCCATGCAACTGAAGACACAATTTAATTGAACTGTTTGAGATGGGTATTTTTATATTTTCAGTTCATTCCACATCACCGTCTCATTTGGCAGCCACTTACTGAACCCCTGTTACATGCGGACATTGTATTTGAAGATGAGAAGGATATAAATACAACTAAGATGTGGTCATCTGACCTCAGTCCTTAAAAGAGCTCTTTATCTTCATAATATCTCTTGCTTCATCTTCCATGTCTCCATCAAAAATAAAATTCCTTCTGTTCAGTTTCAATTACCCTTCCACGTTTTTCATTATGGGGCGTTTCAAGCCCCTCACCTGGGAGCATAGCCATCACCTCACACCCCAAATGGAGCCTCTCTCAACAGCTAAGCTGCGCTCCACCTTGGAAAACACTGACTCAGAAAATGGTTTGCTATACCTTTTTGATTTATATTTGTGAAATAAAGAAACCCACAGGAGCGCCATGCCGGTGGGAGGTGTACCATTATATACTCCCAATAGTCGAGGTGTGCACTGTGGTCAGAAACTAGGCAGCAGGCATGGAAGAGACAGACCTCCAGGGAAAGGTGGTCTAGAAGACCAGAAAGGCTCTCGGAGTCTCTCTAAACAGCCTCTGCTTTGGTAGTTCTTTCCTCCTGTGCTGAGTAAATCAGGAAGTGCTAGAGGTGCTTTCTCCAGAAAATATGTCTAAAATTTTAATGAGAGATTCCAAGACCCTTTTAAAAATTCCTCTTTCCTTTGATGAAGCAGACTTGTCTAAAAGGACACTCCTCTCATTAATTTGCGCCTTTTCCTTGTTTTTCCATTTGCATGTGTATGTGGACAAACGTCTAGCTTTCTAGAATTCCATCAGAGTCTGGTTTTCCAGTATTTAGATCTAAAAGTATCTCCAGAAATCAAATATCCTGATATTAAAACTATAAGTTAATTTGGACCTATTTCTCAAAAATACGTAGAGTTATAATTTAGGGATAAATTCTTTGTCCTTTTTCATAAACAGAGAGTATAAGGGAAATTTTGATGGAATATAATTTGTATCTACAGAAAACATGATATAGGTTGAGCATCACTAATTTGAAAATCTGAAATCTGAAATGCTAAGATCCAAAACTTTTTGAGAATCAACATGATGTCACAAGTGGAAAATTCCACACCTGACCTCATGACAAGTCACAGTCAAAACAGAGGTACTCTTGGGGAAAAACAAAAGATGCAGAAATTACCTTCAGGCTGTGCCAAAGAAATATGTGAAATACAAGTGCATTTTATATTTAGATTTGGGTTTCATCCCTAGGATATCTCATTTTATATATCTACACACACACACACATATATATGTATATAATTATATGTATATATATGTAATATATATGTATATGTGTGTGTGTATATATATATATATATATATATACACACAGATATTCCAAAACCCTAAAATATTGGGAATCTGAAATACTCCTGGCCCCAAGCATTTCAAAGAAGAGATACTCAACGTGTATTTTCAAAATCAAGACTGATATTATTAGTTATCTGTTAATAAAATTAAACTTTCTTCAGAGAAATGGTTATTAAGGAGATGGTTATGACATCATACTTTTTCATACTTTATAAGTCACAACTATTTTGATTGAATGCAGCCTTTCTGCCTTATTCACTTTAGCCAACGAGTCAGTAAGACCTAGAAGCCCAGGCCAGTAATCACCATGCACTGCTTCATAAGTGCAAGCCTGTTAAAATAATTTGCATGAGTATGGTGTGGTGCCATATTTGTTGGTGGCATTCATCTTCCATGAAAGATTATGACACAGGAGAATTCAGATGCCCCTTAACATTGCAAATCAGGACCACATCACTGGAGTGGTAACACACTGGAAGGGTTTGTTGCAGTTCTACCATGTGCATATCATATTGTTACTACATATGCATTTAGGATTGTAGAACAACACAACTCCTCCAGAAAATTTTAGAAAAAAAGAGCAAACTCTACCAGGACTTATACATTAATGCATGGGTCCCTTGGGAGCTGTTAACATGTCTACAGTTTGTACATGAACTACCTAAAAAAAGAGACAGATTCTGGGACACTAATCACCAACCACCGGAGTTCACAGAATCACTGAAGTTTATCCATCTCTTTATTTTCTAGTATATTATATTCTATCTCAGTGCTTTCAATTACATTTCCAAATAATAAAATTGACTTTTATGCCAGAAAACATTATAAACAAGTTCCCAACTCAAATATACTGTGGTATTCACAAACACTCAAGTATATTTTATCTCACATATACAGGAGACTTATAGTCCCTCAACATTTAAAAATATTTCAATATAAATAAGATGGGTGGTACCCAAGATTGTTCAAATTCAGAAAAGCAAAATGTAAAGGAACTCAGAGTTTCACTCCTAGATTAAAGAAGCATTAAAGAAAAAAGAGGTTAAAACCCAAACAGACCTTGGATAACTAGATTTCCTTGTAAAATTTGTGAGATTTTATACACTTAAGCAATAATCAAAGAAATATCTGTCACTGTAACCTGGAAACTAAAAGGACAGAGGCATTAACAATGCTTATCCCTCAATAACATCCACAGATTAATATGTATGAAAATCAAGTTTCCAACTCTATATGAGTCTTAAGCTCACTGGAGATCTGAGATTTACCTATGTTTAAACAACAGCATGAATATGTTAAAATAAAAAGGTTTCCAGTGTCTGAATGAGCATGAAACACTTCCATATTCTTCTTTTAGAAATAATAGAATTGTATTTTTTTCTTCTGCTTTTGTTAATATTGAGGTCCCTTGCATCTTCCAACAGCTCTAAGTTATAATTCCATTGACTCTGTCAAAGAGACAATGGGAGTAGAGTCATGAAATATTTTCATTTGCAAATTCCAATGCACTTGGTTTCTTATTGTCTGTCCCTCAAAATACAACTTAAGTCTATAGACTTTTATGCACATCTTTTTCTTATGACAAATAGAAAATAAAATGACTATGCCTCTCCTGAAAAACTAAGGCAGTCAATTTAGGGATTAATTAATTATGTTATGTCCCATAATCTATTTTCCCCTCAACCATAGAAAGTGTAGATTCAAAGAGGTGCAGAAAAATGGAAAGTAAAGAGCTGGCTGCCACTGAGACTGAAGTAACCCCTAAAACTCTACCTTAGAGACTGCTGGACTTACAGAACTAACTCGTGGAAAACTATGATTGGATTTACAGGAATCTGTTTTACATACAGATTTTCACAAACATATCTACCAGGTGTCTGCGCAATTAATGGACTATTTTTTACTCTCTGCGAGGTTAATGGACTATTTTTTACTCTCTTCAGATAGTACTTGTTGTGTATTGCAAAAGCATTCCAAGGAAATATACAGGGGTATTTTAGGTGACTGCAACTTCTCAAGAGAGTGAGGAAAGGCGAATGTTCATCCATCCACACTGATCCATGTGTTTGCACTTTTCACCACATAGACACCAACCAACCAGTTCTTACCAGAACATGCCACTTCAGAGTCTGCAGCCACCGTTTCTGATCTCAGTAGGAGCATTCTGTCCAAGCGAGGAATGGAATTGGCTCTTAGCAACTGGAATTCAATATGTCATTTTCCACATATTAAAATTAGAGGATAATTCTAAAACTACTCCAGGAGAGGGGGGCGGGAAGAAGGCTTGAGCTTGAAGAATTGAACTTGGCTGCATCAAAAATATATTGACAGTGCTGAAAGACTCATTCCCACCCTTCAGTATTTTTTTCTTTCTTGCTCCCACCCCATTATTTATTTATTTATGTTTTTATTTTCGGTAGGCTTGCTATTCCCGTTTTGTTGCAAGGCTGCATCTTAATTCATCTGATCCTGCAGTTTAACAAAGTCCTTTGATACCTGTGTTCATTTATTCTCAGCTGGTGAATGAGCAACAAGAAAGCAGACCCCTCCTGAGCCCCTCCATCGACGACTTTCTCTGTGAAACCAAATCGGAGGCAATTGCAAGGCCAGTAACGTCCAATACAGCTGGTAATTCTTTCACTTTTCACTGTGCCTCAAGTAGAAGTCATTTAACTATAGTAAAATGCACATTTTTTCCAAGCATTTTATGTTTGCAGCCAAATGAAACTTCAGAATTTGTACTACTCAGCATAACTAGTAAATCACTTTTTATTATATAAGAAACTACAATGCATGTCACCTAAATAATTTTGCTGACCGTAAGTGTACCAATGTTAGCAATTAATTTTTCTTTGTATAATTTTTTTATTTACATTTTTGCATTTCAAGTTACAGCACATTCAAAAAAAGCATCTGCCTCAGAGTAAGGTTTTGCAAGTTCTGTTTGATGGCCCAATTATTTCTGGAAACATTGCAGTAAAATAAAAGTATGACAGTTGTTCCAATTGGCTTTCAATAACAATTAAAATGTCCTACAACCAAAGGACAGTAGAGAGTCAGTTTCGTTTTCTGGTAAACATGTTCCTTGCTCCCTTTTACAAATTATCTGAACATTCCAATCTGTTTGAGCACTCTTGTGAAATTAAACATTCTCAAACGGTGAACCATCATCTGCTCAGTGCCTGGCACACATGGCAAGAGGTACTCCAGAGTCCTAGGAAGGGAAGACAGCTACTGTCATGAATGACACTTCTCTAGCAGAGGCAGTCTTTCTGCGTGGACTGCATTTAGTCAAAACATACATTCAAAGATATGTCATTCAAAGAAGAACAAAAAATGATGTGTTAAAATCAAAGATTATGTTAGCTGTGTAGTACAGAATTTAAAGGAAAAAGAAAACAATATTCCCACGCAGTCTTGTTAGATTTATTTTGCCATCACTGCCTCCTCAGCTGGCTGTTGGCTTACATACTTTTATTATACTTCAAAGTGAAGAAAATCAGAAGAGCAGGAATTTGTGATTCTTCTGAAATGCTAAGGATTACAACCAGAGTAATAACATCAGAGATGCCTTACGTGGGAGAACAGCATAAGCTTTCTGTGGTCAAACTCCGTGAGTTCTAACCCCAGCTCTGTAACTGTGGGCAAGCTGCTAAATTTCTTCATCTATCTAGTAATAGCTAACCCTCAGTTCCTTGTCTCATAATTGTGAAATCTGTGTCTCAGAAGTGACTTGAGAAGATTAAATGAAACAATCTATGAAACTTTTTGGTATCATGTAAACTCTGATATAACACTTTCTGTTGGTTATCATGTGAAAACATTTCTTAACACTTCCCTTTCCAATTGCATTATTTTTGTAATATCACATGAAAGCAATCATTTTCTAAACTCAACTATCACTCTGAGTATTCAAGAAAATAAAATTGTACTTGGGTATACTCTAGCCTGGAAATTAAGTAAATTCACATTCTATCATATCAGATTCATCTTCCTGATCTACAAAACTGAGCTCAGCCACCCAAAAAGTACCCTAGAAAATACAAAGAGTTTTGTATTTTTAATTGCAGGCAAATCCATGAGAACTGGGTACACTAAGAAGTTGCCTTTCACTTTCTGATTCTCAATGAGCAGAAAACCAAGCAGTTAGGAAGGACCCACCCTGACAGAGAAAGATTTAAGATTTGAATCAAAAACTACTTTTCACCTTGACTTCCCAACATATAAAAGAAAGAGCTGTAAAATATTGGAGGATCATTATCACAAGATGTAATTGTTTGCAATCCCAATCTGCACAGCACTGTCCTCTATACAAGCTTCCTAGCACTGCTGTGACAAAGTACCACAAACTGAGTAGGTTAACAACGGAATCTTATTGTCAGGAAGTTCTGGAGGCTGGAATCCCAAAATCCTGGGGTCAGCAAGATCACATTCCTAAGGGTTCTCGGGTCTGACCTGTTCCAGGTCTCTCTACTCATTTCTCTCTGGTAGTCCATGCTCTGTGACAGCATAACTCCAACCTTCACATGGTGTTTTGTGTGCATGTGTATCTCCCTGTCTGTATGTCCAAATCTATGTCCAGATTTCCCCTTTTTAAAAGGGGAAAAGGATATCAATTATTTTGAAATAGTGACCTACCCTCTTCCACTAATGACCTCATCCTTAATTACATTCCCAATACCCTTATTCCAAGTGAGGTCACATTTGGAGGTATTAGGACTTTAGCATCAGAATGGTGGCAGGGTTGGGGGGGACACCATTTAATCTGTAAGATTCTACAAGGTAAAGATCTGGGAAAATGGTGT
This sequence comes from Aplodontia rufa, assembly GCA_004027875.1. NCBI lineage: Eukaryota > Metazoa > Chordata > Mammalia > Rodentia > Aplodontiidae > Aplodontia > Aplodontia rufa. Next base: position 111,356 of record PVKS010002098.1, read on the forward strand.
TCTGAGACGGCATGACTTATGGTTTTTGCAGCCCAAATGTTGAGTACATATAATTCACACAGATTTTTATCCTAAAAAAAGATTCATGTTGAAAAGCTTAAAAGTTAAGCTTAAAATTATATCTCAATGCAGAAACATTACATTTTTTAAATCCCTAAAGAGTATAGTTCTGATATAAATCAATAAAAAATAAATAATATAGGAAATATTTTTCCAAAGATTAAGTGATGTAATTTTTTTCTCTATAAAACCTGAAAGGACATAGTTTTGCCTCATGAAAGTTTTGTGATTTTTAAAGTGTTTGAATTATCTTTTTTCACTTTCTGCTTGTTTTCACATTAGGATTAACTTTTTGTCATCAATGCCGATCAGTTTAAGCTGATCAATTAAGGATGTTTTCCATTTTTTCTCAATTAGCTCTAAATTCCCTGTAATTCATCTGAAATCCAGGTAGGCAGCTAATTCTTTGGCCCTCTCAAATTGTATTCCTAGGTGGCAAGTAAGTTAAAATAATTGCTAATATCCTTGATTTTACAATGCTAAGTAAATAAATCTTATATATAGATTCATATACCAAATGCTCTGAAAGTAGCCAGGCAAAAGCTATTTCAAGAGTGATTATATTATAGTACAAATAATAATATAAAATTTGCAACAATAACTTGTTGCTATAATTTCCCAATATATCTGATATATGTCAAAGCCTAGAAAGACTCTTTGCTAAAGATTAAGAATCATGCTGAGTAAAATCAGCTTAACCCAGAGAACTAATGGTCGATTGTCTCCACTCATCTGTGGAGGTTGGGACTAGACCCTGGCCAGTGAGAAAGTTGGTCTATTATCATGTATTAAATCCAGATAAGATGTAATGCTATACAACATAATCCTTTTTTTAGAGATATGGGGGGAAGGGGAAGGGAGGGATAAGGGTGGGTAATTGTAATATCCAGAATCTATACTCATTTGATATTATTTTGTTAAAAACTTGTATGGTTGTTCAAAAATAAAAAAAAATTAAAAAAAAGAATAAAAACAAACATCCTTGGTTTGCATTTATCCAACTACATAATTTAAAATATTTTTATCTATAAACTTGAGTCATTAGGTGAACAGTTACTTTAGAAGGAACATTCTCCATGGTTTAAAAATATTTAGTCTCACTCCTTCATTTGGAGTTTGTAACATACATTTTTGTTATCCCTATTTATAAGGAAAAAATTGCCCTTAACAACATTCACAATTCTGCCATATTCTCCTAATAAAATATCTTAACTGCAAAATTAGTGTAATATTTAGAAAATACATTTTTGTGACGCTCAAGTAGTAATGAACTCTTGAAAGAGCTTAGAAATTTAGGGAATCACTTTAATTACATATGCTAACAAAAAGAAAAAGTTGATTGAATTCGTCAAATGTGGTTTATCTGTCTGACATATCTATTTGAAGGTTTCTGGAAATGCCAACCATTGAAATCCTGCCTCATTACACTGTAGTGATATTAATAGCATCATGCTTAACACTGAAGTATCAAAACGGGTTTCATAACATGTATTATTTCATTCCATTTTAAGCAGCTTCATCTCCGAGGGCCTGAGGAAATCAGTGTTCATATACTATTTTTTTTTTTAAGAGAGAAGGACAGTGAGAGAGACAGAATCAGTTTTTATTGAGTTTTTCACATGGTTTTTGTTGCTCTAACACTTAGTTGTGTAAGTGAGTGCTGGGGTTTGAACCCATGTACTTATGTGTCCCAGGAAAGCGCCCTAACCACCGAGCCATTGCTCCAGCCCCAGTGTTCATATACTGTTTCAGTGCCCTGCTGGAGTCTTCCAGTTTAGTAGGCTGTGACGGTCAATCAGGTGTCTTTGAGAGAGATGGAAACAAATACTTCAGTAATGTGTTATCTTCCATCTTCAGGAAATTTTATCCATTGGAATTAGGTTATTCAAAAAAGAAAGTTTCTGAAATTGCCAAATCTGTAAATCGTGCCTCAGACTTTCAAACTGCCAAATAATCAGGAGCAAATAAATAAAAAGTAAATGCCAGATGGGGCTGGAGTGGGATGGCTCGGTGGTTACAGCGCTTGCCCAGCATGTGCGAGTACACCGGTTCAAACCCCAGCACCCACATACAGAACTAAGTGTCAGAACAACGAAAGCCACGTGAAAAAAACTCAAAAATTGATTCTCTGTGTCTCTCTGTCTCTCTCTGTCCTTCTCTCTTAATAAATAAATAAATAAATAAATGCCATATCAGTAGAGTCTGCACACTGCCTTCAGGGTCAGAGGAAGTGTAGAGAGGAATGGTAACGAACACGGGCTTAAAGTGACAGATCTGTGTTTGAGTCCTGGCATGGACCCTGACGTGCCAGCTGTATTAGTTTCCTATTGCTGCTACCACAAATTTAGCAAAACAATTTTATTATTTTTAACGTTCTGGAAGTCAGAACTCCTCCAATTGAGATGTCATCAGGGCTACATTCTTTCTGGAGGATCTAGAGAGATGTTGCTTCCTCACTTTTTCCAATTTCTGGAAGTCGCCTGTAATTTTTTTTAAGCCCGTGGCTCTTTCCTCAGTCTTCAAAACCGTCTGTAAACCTCCATTTTCAAAAGCAGCGGCACTTCAGTGAACCCTCACACTTCCTTCTCTGATTCTGACCCTTTGGACTTTCTCTTGTAAGAATTCAGGCAATTGCACTGTAATATGTATTTGAATTAGTATTATTGCTATGCTTCTAGCAGTATTCTGAGGACTGTAGATAAAGTGCTTCATTTAAAGCTTTACTCTGTGAAGTAGAGTTTTATGTTTATTTTAGGCAAGCAGAAACTAAGGCTCAGAGCGATTGAGTAGCTTGCCCGAATCACACAGCTGCTGCATGGCAGGGTCAATGTTTGAACCCAGGCAGCCCTAACCATTGTCCTATGCTGCCTTCTTTTATGTAAGGGACTACATAATGTCAGGACACCAAACTGGGTTAGCTGACATTACATGATGAAGACAGGACAAAGTGCAACGGGGTGACTAGAAGTCACTGAGGTGGGGATCCCCCATTGGGAATGACCTCCTTTGGACAAAGGTGCCCACAGCCTATGAACTGAGTGGTGACTGACATGTGGTCCACACAGAAAAAATAGGTGTATGTGAAAATAAGCTTATACCTAGAAGATATTTTATTGGCTCTACATACACATGCTTGTGTGCCCACACATACAAACATGTTCACATCCGTGGCAGGAGGAAATTATCCTTCATGCTCATGCTCTAAGCATATGAGTGCTGGAACCCAGACCTTTATGTGCCTGAGAGTTTTGTTAATTGGGTTAAGAAGATCCAACCCTGCCTATGCCTAGGCACATGTGAACCAATAAGACCCTTATTTCTAAATCCTACCCAAAGGGGACACACGCCCTCAAAACTGCCATTTGTCTTCCTCCAGATAATGAAAGGCTGCTCCCAGACTTCTCTGTTTTCTAAATTGTGATTCTTGGAGATTTTTTCTCAGCTTCAGAGCTTTCCATGTGACCTCCAAGACACCTCTTTCATCAACTGGGTAACAAATAGGACTTTGGTGTGTGCTAAGCATTGATTTCACTTTTTCAGGGAAAGAACAAAGGGACAGAGAGCTCAGAACAAATACAGGAAGTGCCCAGGACACTTCAGAGAGGAAAAGAACATTACTGAGCCAAGTTTGAATTAGCAATTCTCTCTCTCTGTAATTCATTTATTCTGAATGGTGAGAAGCAGATATGGAATTAAATTAGCACTCACCACTTATTATTTTGTAACAAATGGACTTCCTATGTACAAGTAAGTGATTCCTATATAATTTGCTCCTAAAAGAAATCCAGGCGCAAGTGACTAATTCTTAATTGTTTGCAGAATTTAAAAAGACATATATGGCAGTTCACAGACTGTCATCACTTCCTTCTATTATAAGAAAGTCACATTGGGCCTCGAGTCCTTGTCAAATTAACAGCAGTCTGGAAACTTCTATTTAGCCATTGATTGGGTATGGAATGTATGGTGTCCCCACCTATCTCAGCCCCCTGTCATGCTTACATTTTAGACATAAAGCCAAGCAGTTTAATTCTGTAAGCACTTCTTTCTCTCCACGTTCAAAGATTTTCTAACCACAAAATACTTCTCATATCTCAGAGCATTTCAGTGTTGGAAGGTGGTTCCTATCTTCTCAGGAAGACTCGGTTGAGATAAGCTGGCACTTTCAGGCCATTTTATGATAAATTTATTTCATAGGATCCTCTGTGGAACTAATATCTTTGGCTCATCCTCGGTTTTATTCCCAATAGTGTTTCCTCTTTCTATCAGCATATGGATCGGATTCTGATCTGAAAGAGAAGGGAATAGGGAAAATAGGAAGAAAAGAAAAGAAAAAAAATCCCAATTTAGTCTCCTAAGAGTAGAAATAACATTTTATTTTATTTTTGCTGTGCTGGGAATCAAACCCGGGATTTCATGTATGTTCAGCAAGTGCTCTATTGCTGAGCTACACCCCTGGTCCATAAATAATATTCACTGAGTACTATCATAAGCCTGGCACTTTCTACACATTACATCACTTAATCCTCATCTTATACCTAAAAGACTATTAATTTCTCACTTTTCAGATGAGGAAACTGAAATTCAAATTGGTCAAAGAACTTACCTCAAGTCCCACAATTAAAAAGTGGTAGAGTCAGATCTTTGTATCTTACCAACAATAACCAACCACTGTGATCTGCAATTGAAATCAGAAAAAAATATTACTAGGATTGAAGCTTGCCTCACTGTCCTATGGCTCTCAAGGAGATGGTTTGCTCATGGAGGTGAAATCCTGTGAGTTCAGTAGTCACCTACCCTGAGTACCAAGGCGGAGCAGATAGAAGGGTCTGAAGACATCAGCAAAAATACATTCTCCACCAACAGGAAAGGCTGGGGTAGTAAAGAGGGGACATGGTACAGTCATTGTAGACTGGACCAGGGAGGATTAACACCAGGGGTTTCGCTGTCCTTCAGTGGATTCCTAAGCTACCTGGACGAAGAGCTCTTAGGACAGGAACCCACCAGGTTTGCTCTGGTGCCGAGGCAGTGCATAGCTGGGGCTGTTGGAAAGGGGCCAGAGGGACCTTCTCTAATTGAACTTTTCTATTTCTCACAATTAGTTAGTCAAATGCTAGTCACTTCCACTGTAAAAGAGAACAGAGGGTTAACAAAGCTTGCCTCTTAAATTCTCCTTTGCCTAGTTTGCATTGGAACAAATAATTGTTTCTGTCTTCATTAAAGTATTAAATACAATGTAATCAACCTGCTATGAAGTAAAAGTGTAACAGGTTTATAGCTGGTTACATTGAAATTTAAATTTGCATATTAAATAGCAAAAGCATTAGCATGTGTACCTATTCATCAGTTCTGGATTACAAAACATCTCTCCAGTGTGAGTCCAAACAGCATGCCATTCTCTGATTGAACTGCTTAATTAAATAAAAGATGATTAACAGCATTTCTTTATACCCCTTATACTTTACTGTTTAAAATTAAAACATGAAGACATTTAGAAACTTCACTAAATTTCTGAACATGATAGATTGACTGTTCTCTGGAAAAACCTCAATCTAAAATAAGCCTTTGCTAAAAATGAAGCAAAACAATAGTTAATCATACCTAACCTCAGATTCAATTTTATCATCTTCATTTCATTCAAAGCTTCACTGCTGCTAAGGCCGGTCACTGGTTTGTACTGTGCACACTTCCCAGTCTAACAAATTGTCTCCATAAATCAATGGTGAGCCAACTTAATTTGGTGATTCTAAGCTATCCTGTAAACACAAGATCTCTCTGTACCCAACTGAAACTTATTTTCACAAAACAAGTACAGAGCAGTAAATGGACTTATCTTTACCTCTTCCATTTCTGACAGTGTTAACCACAGGCTTGGATCTCCTTGACCTCAGTGAACCAGTGTCTCAAACCCAAACCAAAGCCAAGAAGTCAGAGTCCTCATCAAAAACTTCATCCCTCAAGAAAAAGGCCGATGCATCTGACCTCATCAGTGCAGACACTGAGCAGAGAGCGCAGCCCCTCAGAGGCCCAGAGACTTCATCCTTAGATTTAGGTAAGGCAATAGCATGCAGCAGCTGCTGATAGAACAGGGAAGTTCTGCAGGTGATTTTCAAACAGTGAAGAACTAGAAAAGATGCAGTCCAGTAGGAAACTGGGCAGGACACAGCTTCTCCTGTATTTGTACTTAACAGCTGCTGGGCAGCTCAGCTTTGCATAATTGGGATTGATTCAACCCACATGTCCTGAGTTCTTGAGCGATGTCAAGCACCATGCTAGGAATTGGAGTTAGAAATAAAAGTAACTTGCTCCCTAGGAGCATTCAGTCTAGAGCAAGAGACAAGTAAACCACTCTAACACAAGGCCCAGGGACAGCCAGACAAATCATGGACGTGTAACGGGTTTGGGCTACCATTGATTGCTGGCTTACAATATCCAAGGGTCATTTTACATATATTTTACATATATTGTTTTACATATATTGTTTCATTAAATTATCACAACTCTGACATATGTGAGACCAGGTTTTTCAATTTAACATCGAAGTTCCCCTCCTTAAGGAAAATTTCTTTCCAGAAACACGAAGGAAGTGCCCTAAAACCATCTTCCTGAACTAGTGGCCAATAGATAGGACTCTGTATGCACATTCTACACCAGTTCCCACGGACTCATCCTCAGAACTGAAAATACACACAGCACTTGATACAATAAATTCAGGTAAAACAAACTTGATGGTTTCAGCGCTTGATATTCAGGTAAAACAAACCTGATTGTTTCGGTTGTAAAAAGCAACCCAATTTACCTTAAGAGGAACTATCATTATTTAGCTGCACATACTTTAATTTTTATTCATCATTGCAAAGGCAAAGATTGGTCTTGGATCTTGAGAACATGGGCTGAGTAAAGTTCACGTGGATGAGACTTCTTGATCTGAATTGATCTCTCTTCTCTCTGTACCTCCTGCTGTCTCCTGGGCTCCCTTACCCCCTTCCTTTCTTTTTAATAGACATTCAGACACAACTGGAAAAATGGGATGATGTTAAGTTTCATGGAGATCGAAATAGCAAGGGGCATCCAATGGCAGAGAGAAAATCATGTTCATCTAGAACTGGATCAAAAGAACTCCTATGGTAAGATAATTTGATACCAGAAAACAGCTACTGGTGTGTCTACTGAAAAGGTTACTTTCGTATGCCAAAATAGTCAATCCGAATACTTGGAGTCATGGGAAATAACCTCCTGTAGAACTATATGGCTTCCACAAACTCTAAATTTTCATCTGAATTGCCCAAAATTAAGTCAATTCAGTCAATAAGAATTTGAGGAGGTTTGTAATTCAACATTTGTTGATGATTTTCTGAATGTGTTACTGAGCTATTAGTCAAAAGAGGTACTTTTGTATATATATATACATATATATATATATATATATACATGTGTGAGTATACTTAACAGATTATGTAAAATATAATTAAATTAAATTTTTCTGATTATTCAGGTAAACTTTTCTGACTTTCTCAATCATCCACTCAGATAATGCAATAATTAAGAATAATCCATAAATACCTCTGAGAAAATCTGCCCTCCTGAGTTTTACCATGTTTTTGAAGCTTCCTAAAAGGTAGTGTCCTGTTTCAGCTTCCTGCTGTCTTGGATCTCTCCACTGATTATGACATTTCAAATTCTATATGAAGTACTTGGTGAACTGTTTCCCTCCAAAAAATAAACACTATTTTTTTAACTGAAATGGAATTTTCTCTAACAAAAAATGTCATTTGCCTGTATTTCCTCTTTGTTGATAATTGAACTGAATTCTACATTAATCAAATACAGTAACAGCTAGCACATTATAGTTACTTCAATCATTAAAGTGGTCATTATAATAGAAATTTATAAAAATTATTTTTTCATCAGAATTCCAATGAAAGCTTTGCCATCATGGCTTTCACAATCCACATTAACTAGGTTTCATGGCTGGATTTCTAGATGTATTTGTTTCTTTTATATATATGTGTGTTTATTTTATATATATATAATTAAAGAATTGAGTTATTGTACAGTCATAAATGCATTTAAAGTAACAATATGATATGCATGTACACTTAAAAAAGAATTACCCCCAAGATCTCTCCCTATTCTCCCTCCCTCTCCCCTCCCCATGGATTTGTTTCTTGATCTGCATTAATTTTCTTAATGGATCTATCACAGGTCTTCAGAACATAGATCTCAACCCGAACTGAGTGGTGGGAAGAGTGCCCTGAACTCCGAGTCTGCTTCAGAGTTGGAATTAGTGGCTCCAGCACAGGTAACAGAACTGATTATTCTTCAGGGAACCCATTTGTTCTAGTAGAAAATACATATGATAAATATTTCATTTAAATTTTGCACAAAAAGTTTGAAGAATTTTTCTGTACTTTGCATTTCATGTTTTCTCACCAAGTAGCTGTCTCAATGCTTAGAATAACTATGTACATATATATATACACACACACACAGAGAGAGAGAGGCACACACATATACACATCTATTGGCTGGAAAAATGTGTTAATGAATTCACTGTGTATTTAGCACTTTTTCCTTGTTCTGCCATTGACTATTCCATTATTTTGCAATACAAAATTTGTTCTACTCCAGGATTAGCACTGTTTATATAACAGGACCCAAAAAAGAGGAAATTACATCATGAGTGTTCATTCACATCTATGCCCTGTGGCATAAGGTACTTATTACACATCAGAAACTTGACTGTCACATTAAGGTCAGTTTCATGCCAAGGAATATATTATTATAGGTTTCAGCAGCAATGATGATATTAACAAGAGCTCCCATTATGAATGCCCACTGAGTATTCGGGACTAACTGTGTACTTTTCATGTGTTATATCTAATGCTCAAATAATCCTATAAATTCTTATTAGCTGCATTTTAAAGATTCTATAAAGTTATTCTTTAGTCTCAGTAATATCAAGCACATTTTTCTGGGGCATAATCACTGGTGGGAGAGGGGTATGAGTCAGCTCTGTCGCTCCACTGTTTGGCCCCCATTCCAGGATAACACACGTATCTGTAACTACTCATTCCCTGTGGTTAAGACAATCTCTCCTATGATTCTAAGAGGGCCAAAAATCAGTCTCAGTCTTTTCATCCCCTTGAACATTTTTCAAGGATACAGCCTTGACCTAAAACTACACAGGTTTCTTAAGAAGTGTGTGTCCGGGGCTGGAGTGGTGGCTCTGCCATTACAGTGCTTGCCTGGCTTGCGTGAGGTCGTGAGTTCAAACCCCAGCACCAGGTACACAACAAAGTCTTGGAGCAACAAAAGCTGCATGAAAAACTACATAAAAGGTGTTTTTCTCTTTCTCTTTCTTGCGCTCTCTCACTGTCCCTCTCTCTCTTAAAAAAGAAAAAAAAAAGAAGTGTGTGCCCACTCAAATTCATGCATTCTGTGGTCTAGCTGAGGTGAGACAAAACATTTAAGAAAACAAGTGCGTAGAAATAAGCAAAAGAAATTTTCTAGAGTTTATTAGATGAGATGCTGAGACTAATAGGGGATATATAATATCTGAGGTGAAACTAAGGAATAACTATGATAAAGCAAATATTATTGACTACTATGATTAGAACTTCTAGGATATCTTAACTCATTCGATCCTCACAAAAGACTGAATGAGGTAATTTCATTTGTACAGACAGGGAAACTAGGGCACAGTGAAACAAAGACACTTATCGGTGGACCCACAGTGAGTAAGTGGCAGAGAGAACAAGAACGTAGAGAGGAAATGTTAAGAAAATGGAAAGTCTCTGGAAACCTTGCTAAGCCACCAGGAGCGCCCCCCACAAACACCTCACCCTCCTCACGAGAGAACATGACCAGTCCCAGAACTCAGCTGGAAAACAAGTCAACTAACCTCCCGAACAAATTGCCCTGCCAACCTTGATGAATTGTAAATGTACCATGAAAGTGTAATTTCTTTCTTTGTGTTCTTTCCAAATGTATCTTTTTAAAAGAAAAATTATAGCACTTATTAGAAAAACATTTCTTGATAAGTGCACTAGAGATTTAGACTCAGCTAAAGTAATTGGTCCTGTTTCATGAAATGGAATCCTTGGAACAATTTAATGTGGCAATAAAAGATTTGTTTCAAAAGCAGGGTGAGACTGCACAGGTGGGCTATTCTGCAGCGTGCTGGGGCAGGAGAACAGCTGGGGCCTCTGGTTGCCATAGAAACCCACAATGCCTTTATCTTACTGTCCCAATGACAGCTATGCTCCTGCTGGCTGTCTGATTCCATCCCATCACACTGTCCTTCCACTTACCCACCAGCATGCCTGACTTTAAGCAAACACAGTATGCTTTGGAAAATTGGTATGAAATTCTTCAAATAGTCTTCCAAAATATAATTCAAAATGTACACGAGAGTTCTGTGTCTAGGTAAATCACAGTGAATCTTTTTAGAGGGTTAATTATTTGTAAATAATTACCCTCCTTTTTTTCTTTCTTTCTTTTGGATACCGGGGATTGAACCTCAGAGTGCTTTACCACTGAGCAACATCTCCAGCCCTTTTTTATATTTAATTTTGAGACACAGTCTTGCTAAGTTGCTTAGGGCCTTGCTAAATTGCTGAGGTTGGGTTTGAACTTGTGATCCTCTTGCCTCGTGTTTTTTTTTCTAAAATTTTCTAAAATTTCTAAAAAATGTTTTTTTTCTGAAACATTGTGTGTTTACTTTTTCCTATAGAATGGGAAAAAAGAATCTTTGACACCTGCTCCTCAGATAAGAAATCAATATCCATAATATATAAAGAACTCCAAAAACTTAACAACAACATAAAAAATAACCCAATCAATAAATGGACAAAAAAATAAACAGACACTTCTCAAAAGAAGAAATACAAATGGTCAACAAATACATGAAAAAATGTTCAATATCTCTAGCAATTAGGGAAATGCAAATTAAAACTACACTGAGATTTTATTTCACTCTAGTCAGAATGGCAATTATCAATAATACAAACAACAATAACTGTTGGCGGGGATGTAGAGAAGAAGGTACACTTATACATTGTTGGTGGAATTGCAAATTGGTACAACCACTCTGGATAGCAGCATGGAGATTCCTCAAAAACCAGGAATTGAATCACCATTTGACCCAGCTATCCCTCTCTTCAGTATACACCCAAAGGATTTAAAATCAGCATACTTCAGTGATTGAGCCACATCAATGTTTATAGCAGCACATTTCACAATAGCTAAGCTATGGAGCCAACCAAGGTGCCCTTCAACAGATGAATGGATAAAGAAATTGTGGTATACACACACAATGAAGTATTATTTAGCCGTAAGGAAGAATGACTTTGTGGCATTTGCTGGTAAATAGATGGAACTTGAATCTATCATGCTAAGTGACATAGGCCAGTCCCAAAAAGCCAAAGGTCGAATGATGTCTCTGATACATGGAAGCTAACCCAAAACAAAGAAAAGATCACAGGAATAGACAAAGGGGGAAGGAAACAGAGGGAGGAGGAATGGGATAGGGAAAGATCATGGAATGGATCAGACTGAACTTCCCCATGTTCACATATGAACATACCACAGTGAATATCAACATGTACATCAAGACAATAATTTTAAAAATACTATTGGTAAATAGCAGAAAGATCAATAGAATAGAAGGAAGAGAATAGGGGGTAGGAGGAAGGGAGGAGAGGGGTAAATACTAAGGACTGAATTAGATCAAATTCATGCTTTTATAATTACATCATGCTTTTATAATTACATCACTATATGTTCTATTGTCATGTACATCTAAAAAGAACCAATTAAAAAAGAGTTGCCTAAACTAAGAAAATGCATAGACCTCTAGTTCTGATTCCAATCTGTCATGAAATAAGAAGAATTTCATGAATTTGAGATCTAATACTTTATCTAAAACACCAAGTCTCTCAAATGGAGAAGGAAGTGATTAAATAATTTATTATAATTAAGAGAAAGGAGTGATTGATCTACTTGTAATAAAAGAGAGTGGGTCCTCCCAGAGGAGAGCAACAACTGAAGTCCCAGCATTTCATTGGAAGTGGAAGGAAGTTGTTTGAAGTCTCTGACAGACTACATAACCAACAACCTAGGGAGAGCTCTTGGTCATCTTGGCCTTGGCTGATAGGTCCTCACTGGAACTGGTTTTACAGAATGTGTGGCTGGTGGACTCCAATACTTACAAAAAGAGGAAATCTGGATGTAGAGTAAGACCATTCAAATAAACCATCTTATTACTGCTCCACTCTCACCCATGTGGCTCACAAGAAAAGCAAAGAAATGTTTTCTTCTCTCTTGAACCAACATACACTACCCTAGGCAGTGGCTCAACAGGAGAGGAACTGTTTACAACCCTTGTCTTAAACTCGTAGTTCAGAATCACAAAGAAAATGGAGCTTACCGTGTAAAGAATTCTTGTGTTTTCTCATTTTCTTTTCAAGATGGGAAAAGGGAAAAGCATTGCATAGCCTCTTTCAAATAGTGTTTTGAATACACTAATCAGAGTGACAGGGGATTGTAATGAATTATTTAAGCTCTATATACTTAAGAATGCAGTTTCTTGACATTTATGCAAACTGTATAATTAGTATTCCCTAGAGTGAATTGTTTGAAGAAATCATACAATCTGAAAAAAACGGGAAAACATTTGAAGAACTGAAGGAAACACAGAACGTAATGATGTAAAATTAGCTTATTCTGTAAAATGTGTTAAGATGGTGATTGTTAAGGCAAAAGATAAAGAATCCAGCCTCTGCTGAAGAACAATAGTTCAAGGCGTTCCTTTTCAGTTTGGACACTCCAAGTCTGGCTCTTGAAAGCCTCGGTTAGATTTTGCTAGAATGTGCAGCCCCAGGCTCTCCAAATGCTTAGTCATGGTCAGGTAACTCACTGATTTTGCCAACCTTGGCACAGAAAATGCTGCCTTTCACGTAATCGTCATTCCAAACCAGAACAATTTGAACTTTGAGTGCACATATGTTTTCTTTTAAGTAATATAAAAAAGGATGTATATTAATGGCTGCCATTCATTACATACTTCATGTTTTTAGTATGAGATTATACTTCTCTCATATTGTTT